>OY754334.1:118520121-118804259 GCA_963573305.1 Pyrrhosoma nymphula | reverse complement strand
GTGTTCGTCTATTATGAGCGTGATACTAACACGTTTACCTCAGCTGGCAAAGTATGTTATTTGGCAGGTTAAGGAATTCAATTACGGGACTGTCGCCGCATTGTGGTATGAAACACCAATGTGACGGGAAATTAACGTATTTTCGGATTAACGTCTAATTTGTCTTATAAAGTGACATGTCACATGACTGATTAGCGAGGTTTTTATAGACGTATAAATCGCTTAGTCTGCGGAAGATGAAACTTATTTCCTTAATTGATGTTGCTAACTTCCAAAACCATGTGGCGCTATAAACATTTATTGTAATTATTAGTATCAACTATATTTAAGTTTTTTATATGCTTTGCTATTTATAGCGCCTATTGTTCGTGCGTCATTTATATACAATAAATACAAAGGAAACGGTTGTAGGCTTGACCTTGTGGAATTGATCCATTACGAAATGATCATAATAACTTTGTTAATTCCACGAGTTATTTATTAATAAGACCCGGGAAATAGAGCATACAATACACTTGGTGTCGTCTTCAGGTCCCTGATGGACACCAAGATGACACCAAGCGTTGAAACCCGGGTCAGGTCCCTGAAGACAACACCAAGTGTTGAAACCGGGCCGTGTTAATACATAACAAGTGGAATTTACAAATTTATTATAATTATTCCGTTCAATAATTACCTTGATTTAGTATCAAAAATTGTGACAAACTCTCCCCTTAATAAAGAAACTTTTTGAATTGTCAAATAAATTTTAATTGAAACTAAAAAATTCGTTGAATTTTCTGTTACAGAAACTAAGGATTTAATATGTAAAAATACATTTTTATAATTTTATCCTCATTCCATTTGCTAAGTATTCTAATTATGAACCTTTATTTTCAACGAATCAAACCAGGGAGGCAATTCAAGAAAAAAGAAGTCTGTATTGATGTTGTTCCGACTATAAGCATACATCCAAACACTGGTCCAGCCAATATCAAGATGGAATCAACGTCATTACATACCGTTAGATAAAATTGTGTTGCCTGAATTATTAGCAAATAAATATAAGAAGCCACAATAGCCAATCACGCCATGTAGCTATCATGGTATCAGATTCCATTTTATCAACATCCATCAAAATAATGTGCTAAGTATTTTTTCGATGGGTACTGTAGTTCATAAGCAACTGAAAGAAAATTTGTGTGCATTGCCTCCCCGAAGGTGCCAAGTGGTAGTTACTATAGCGGGCATGATTTGTCTAGTGTCCTAGCTGATTTGTTATTTCTCAGCTGTCCTTCACCACACTGGTTTTTCCGAGGCGTTTATTCATTGGTTCTTCAGCAACTTCTCGTTTCACTTACTCGTTGGTGGCTATTTGGAAAGACTACCGACGACTGAAATTATTTGCGCCAATGGTGATAATTGGTTAGTTTTCTAGAGAAAGGATTACTTGTAGAATGCAGGGAGAGTAAAGGGTAGGCATTAGCCTACTCTTATCGAAAGACGGCAAGGTGCACACAGCTTAAATTCGCGTGTGACGAGAGGAGGGAATCGTTTGCACCTCATGTAGTACCTAAGTAGGGAACTGGATCCCATTGAAGAATACATTAACTGCCGGGTTTCGAACACGGGAACTCTGAATGGGAAGAAGGTTCTACAGCTAACCCTCAAACTTGATGTCTCTCTTAATGTACCCAACCCAGTCTATGCAAAAAAATAGAGCTTACAATACGGCAACAACATGGTTTGTACACTAACTTCAGTTCTTCATTACGTCTCGATAACTATGGTTGAGTTTGATAGGAACGAATACTGAAAGGGCTGTTTTGCATGATGGGAGATGTGTACCTGAGCAGAGCTGCTGCCAGCGACCCTCAATAATCGTCAATTTTTTCATGAATTTTCCTCATGAATATGCGTCTGTGGTGCCAGTATTAGCCTTCCCCTAAGTGGTTCGGATATTAAGATGGAAAGGCGTTTACATATCACTGGAGTTTTCATCACCACGATTTCGTGCTAGTAGATTTTAAAAAATTTCGTAGCAGTACTCAGTAGTGAGAGGTGATAAAAAATCAAACTAAAGTATACGTCATCTAAAAATCCCTCATCTCTGACCTCCACCATTTCTCTAACAATATAGGTTTCATAAAACGTTCGCTATCGTGATAACCGGGGTAGGTTGTCATAAGCCGTCCTCGATGGGTAGCCGATCAGGAAGCACTATTGTGCAGCCAGTGCCTCGCAGTCCACCCGAAATGCCTTTCCCCCTCCACCTCCATAACTCCTTTGCAGAATCATTTGGCATTTTGGATAATTTTCATTTAAATTTTCGAAAAGTATCCACATAGGTACGGAAAGAGTCTTCTGTTTTAGTTATCCACTAATAAGGAATTCTCACAGAAAATCCACAAATAAGGAACTGACTCAGGGTGCTCAATACGAGACGGCCCCTATTAAACCGTTCCAATAAAATATTTCCGCCATCGTCGAGTTTTGAACCTGGACCGTCTGGATTCGGATCCATTGCCGTGGAGGACACCACCCTGATCTGACAGCTAAGGTCTTTACGTGTCAGTTAGGGCCCCACCCAAACGCACATCCCTCCCATTCCTCCCTCCCACCCCTCCCACCCTCTCACAACCTCACCTAAACGTCTACCCCTCCACCCAGCGGTGTGCTTTCCCCCTCTATCACCCCCCCCCCCCGCACCCACCTCATGCTTTATTCCGTCATATCCATTTCACCAAACCGCGACTCCTCTTATTCCGATACCGTCATGCAACGCGCTCGGTACAGCCGTTACGCGGCCATCAAAACTCTTTCCCTCCCCCCATCCCCCACCTCCCCCCCGCCAAACCAACGCTTCAGCGGTCGTGCAACCCTCGCTCATATTCAACATATTGGCCATGCATCAATTTTGACGGAATGCGCGATTTTTTATGCGACTCCACATCTTGTTCTCTTTATTTTTTTTGTTTTTTTCCCTCTGCAGTTGTTTTTTTGATCGGTTTATTCGCCCGCTTTTGTTTCCATAGGGATGGCAAATGTGTTTGTGGGTGTAGCTCTCCGAGCGACGTTCTCACGTGCATACAATTTAAAAGTGAAGGCCGTTTTGGTTGGTTTAAAAAAGTGCGGAATCTGCGGCTGTGGGAATACGAACGACGCACCGGGTGAGCACGGGGAAGAGGTTTTGCAGCTGAGGGAGAGGTTCGGTTTGGGAGGGAGAGGAGAGGAAGAGAGTTTAGGTTAGAGGTCATGTTGCTTTCACGGAATATGCAGGGGAGAGAGAGGAAAAAAAACAGTAATAAAAGAGAATCGTGGAATAGGAGGAATGTGAAGCACCATGCATAAAGGGTATCAATATTTCATTAGTTGTGATTCATGCAAAAATGAAGCCCTTAAAATATTGAAGGGAAAGAGTGATCGAGGGGAGGAAGGGTATGTTTATGCATTTTTATCATTTTTTTCTTTTGTGAGCGGGATGGCGTGCACGGCCGTTGCGGTCAGAACAATTTTCGTTTTTGGGGACCTCCGCTTAAAATTATATGGAGTTGTTGTTAGGCATTCATGACGTATATACGGTGGCTGGGATATTTATGCCCGCCTCTTTTTGCCCTGAAAATTTTGACATTTAACAGTCATACTTCAACACGGTTACCGCAATCCCTAATGTTTGTTCCCTCACGTAAAAAAAAGAAAAAGAGGACCATATCCCGTAATGCGGTTTTTAATAATGAATTAGTCGATAAATGAGGAGGTAATTACTTTGCACTTCGAATATATTGCGTAATTAACTTCACTCTTCGTTAATAAAAAATAAATAAGTTAGCGTGAATCAAAGTCATTCGGAATCATGCGTCTGCAAAGAGTAACACAAGCTAATGATAGCTGACAATTCACGGTAATTAAAGGCTGCACAATGTTTTTCCCTAGCTTTATTGTATATCTGAAACAGTTGACATGAAATTGGATGATTAGTTCTACCGAGCTTAAAATAATACAAAGCACAAATTTTCAAATCAAATATATCAGAGATAGGTGCTTAGTCGAAACAAAACGACTATGAAAATATGTTATTGCAAATAATCAAATATGTAACCGGCTCCGTTGGTCAGTATAAACCTACACGCACACACTATAACAACTATTGATTTAGAGTATAGTTGGAAAAATGTAGAGTAAAGCGGTACTTTATTTTAAATTCTAGTGAAATTGGAATCCGCGAGCTACAAATGACCGAGTTGGTGAGAACACACATTTGGTTCCATCTTATTTCCGTAAAACTCAATCACAATTTTCGTAATGCAGCGCAAAAAATTGTCTAATGCAACGAATAGGTACCGAGTCTGATACATGAGCTCATCCAAACAGGAGACATTCTTTGGAGTAGGATTTGAGATAAAATTGGGAGGAGGAGTGAATTTTTAGGTACGCCCACGTTTAAGAGGTCACGTTTATGCATACTTTAAAATTTGGCAAATATTTAATTCCATAGCTGTTTTCCACTAATACATGCAGAAAATGGTCTCGTGGACTCCCGCATACCTACTTGGTCAAGGCTATATTCAGAGATGCTATTTATTCCCAAAATGGGTCTCGGATTTTCAAGATGTCTGGTAGCTGGTGCCGTAAAATTTAATGAAACTCATGCAGAAACGGCTGAATACTGAAACTTAAACAAGGATAAAAAAGTATTGAGTATCTCCTAATGAAGAATAGTAGTCAGAGAAAGGAACCACGGAACAAATGCTGTCATAAAATATAAACTACAAAGCTCAAACACCCTGTGCAAGACAAACTAAGTTAACAGCATTAAACCCTTTAATATTTTCAAGATGGATTCAGAGTTAATTCATTATTCTGATTTTTATTGACAGTTTTACTGGCGAATAAATTACGGGGATTCATATAGGTATCAATAATTATAGTTATATTGTTTAAGAGAAAATAGTTTCCATATGTTATAATTTCCACACAAATGCATAAAAACTAAAAATAAAAACAGTGATGCAGTCGAAATACTCGGTGATGTTACAAAAGATTAGGTAACAGTTCAGTGGAGAGCCTAACAAACCTGTGATTTTTCGCGCCGGTGGCACTGCCTTGAAACGAGGACACGTTTATCACCTCAACCTTTATTAAAATGTGCACCCACTCTGCAAATCGTCGGGCTGAAATGTTTATTTCGGGATAATTAACCAATTTCTCAATTAAATCCAGCATCATCGGCTAATCTAACGGGCTCATAAGGGCGCTCCACATGATTCTCGGCCAGTTTTCCCTCTCCGACCGCCGCGACACCCTCGGTCGTTAAGCTAAGCACTCCATTCGGGTTCTCATTGGACGTCGCCGCGCCAACGGTTTAAACACCAGACCGAATAAACCCGACCCTATCCCGCCTCGGGTTGGACACTAAAGTGGACCCTGCGTGGTTCTCGCCGCACGCTGTGCCCTAAAGGGTCAGCTTGGTCTAATGCTCCGCACACGTGGAAATGCTAAAGCGGCAGGAGGAGAAGGGGTGCATATCGGCCGTTGTCGTTGCCACCCATGATTCCTGGCATCGGCCGTTCTGATCTTTCGTGAAATATAGGCATTTCTATTACTAACCTAGAATGGAATGATTGAAAATGTTTCTTTCAGTTTTTAATATTATAAAAAGTTATTATTACTTCATTTATCAATTTCGTTTTCAATTATTTGGCATACATTTGTTAGGAAATTTGATACAGCCTTTGGGTACTCGTAGTTTTGAAAGTCAGTTTTAATTCCACTAAAGACGTATTAAAATTTCATAAATGCATTGTAGTCGTTTAAGACTTGATTTGGTTGAAACAAGTATTTATTTTATTACAGAAATAAACTTACTCATTCTAGAAAATATTCATTAAAAAAATAAGTAGGACCCAGCTTCCGACGGCTGAGTGTCATTTTCAAATTAATGTTTTTTTGTGGTCTAAGTAAATAATAATATTTTCCACTTTTAATCATTATTCTTGTTTCTAATCCAATACATTCTGGACTTATTTTAATTTTATAGGCGAGTACATTCGTATAGGGACACCATATGCATTTTTAAATTATCAGTATCGAATCGGCAGCATCGGTACGTCGGCCAGTAAAACTTTGATATCGGGTCGTCTTTGGAATCCAGTATCGCGCTAGCCGTATCGAGGAGGAAAGGGTAAAGAGAGGAAGGTAGGGAGGGGCGCAGTCAGGAGGGTTACAGGGGTGTAGTTGCCCCGACTCCGAAATGCACCCCATCGCTATTATCACGTCACATGGGACCGAACCTCCCTCAGGCTGTGGCCGTCGACTGGGCTCCTGCCTCCTGCATGGGTGGCGACGGTGTTGGGTTGTCCCCCCCCAGTCCACCCAATATAAGGGTACGCCCGCTGTATATGTGTGTGGCGGGCGTATCCTGATTGATAGGCCGAGTCCGCGCGGTGGTCGTGTGGAGGTAATGAGGTGAGTCACACGCTTAGCTCAGGGATTAGGGGCGGCCGAAGGTAGTGGTGGGAGGAGGGGAACGGGAACGCTGGCTGGCTGTAACAGGGGGGGGATGGGAGCGAGGGGCGGGTGTCGGTGGAGGTGTCGTGTTTCGCCCCGGGTGCACAGCCAAATTAGCGTCCCGGTCCATTGAAAAAGTATCGCTTTAATACTAGGTAGACGTTTCATGATCGCAGGACTGACCAAAACTTCGTTTCCGCAAAGTTTTTTCAAAAAATTAATTTGTTCTTTAACGCTCGTTCATTAAATCTGTTAACTTAGACGCTATTATCTAAAATCGTTGCCAGTAGTGAGGATTGAGAGTAATTTTTAGGAGCAGGGGCCCGTTTATTTCTAAGTTATCATCGTTTCTAATTAAAATAATCAGCAAAGTCTTACTTTCGTCGCTAGAAGCCTATCTTTAGTTTGCAGGCAGTGAAAATGTGAATGCAGAAAGTGTGGTGCTTAATATGTGATGTGCAGTACATTTTTTTTCTAAGCATCTACCTTTTTCCATATTACGGAATGGTCAGCTAATACTAGAATTTGCGCCCAAATGCACGAAGTAATTTCCCCAGCTTTTGATCCTTTTCTATGATGGCCTAGACTTCAGTAAATGAAATCATGAATAGTGAATTTGTAACAGACTGTGTACATTTGATAAGTAACCTGCGTAGCTGCCTTAAAGTAACATATTTAGGAGGAAATTAGTTCACGGGAACCGGGTTTCTGTGGTGCGTAGAGTACTGACATCTCATTACTAGGGCCCAGGTTCATATTCCGGCTATGGTGTAGATTTCTCAGTGATTCCTTCTTGGGCACTTCGTGAAGAGGACTTCAAGTGTATTATTTTGTTTTTTCAGATGGGACAGAGGCAGTGCCGGAGTAACACACTTAGGGTTCTGTAGGCAGTACAAGCAATGGGGTTGACGTTAATAAACAAGTTGCAAGAGAAGACAGGGAAAAAATTCTCGGGGCCCCCAAAGCCTCAGGGGACATATAGGAAACTGCCTACTTTGCCTTATTGGTAATCCGGCACTGGACCGAGGTCCTTCTGGAGCCTCTTGTTAAGAAGAGGGTAATACTGATGCCAGGTTTCTCTCCACTATTCCTCCATTTCCCAAAAAATCGTCCCCCTATACCATTCCTCCCACTGGCCCTAATCCTCCCCTCAATTAACGCACATCCCCAAAATAACTATCAAACTGCCGATTTGGTTAAATTATTATTTATCATGGCACCACTTTTTCTTGAAATCTCTTGCAATTTGGTGGCTTTTCCTAGCAAATAACAATCTATATCAGAAGTCACAGCGAATACAACTAATGACAAAGCGCGCAGATAACGACGGGGATAGGATTCAGATAGGAAGAGAAGCAACGGTGCCGTAGTGGACTCCTTTGTAAGATAACGCAGTCAACGTTCGCGCAATGCTCACCGTTCCACTCAATGGACGGAATATTGCGCCTCAAAGTGAAATCGTGGGAGGCGGCTTCCGAAGCAGAGGCACGCGGAGGCACAGGGTAATAGGGCACCCGGCAAGCGGACTGAGTTGATTCGCAGGGTGCTGAAGGCAGGCGCCAGGATCAAAGGATGTGGGCCGTGGAAAATGCGTTATAATTGCGTCAATGGTCTGCACCCGGCCGTGAGTGGGATGTGGGAGCTCTCGGCTACACCCGAGTTCTAAGGATGGTTGGACTGCCCCAAAGGTAGCCGCAGCCGATCCGTTCCGAGTAATAGGAAACTCCGTAAGTAAAGACTAGTGTACACAATGAGCTTTTCCTTGATGGCGAGCCAACGAAGTTTAGTGCTCGCGACTGTGTGAACTGCGTTGTTGGCTGATCAAATTGCTTTGGCAATGGCTTCAGGTTCACACGAACAGCACAGATCCTTCAAGCTTCCAGTTTACTTTTTGTTACATTACGGTCTCTACAAAATCTTATTGCTTTTGTTTTATCGTGAACTACCTTCAATCCGTATTTCCCACGCTGATGTTCTAATGCATCTACTAAAGCTTACAATCTTATGGGTGATCGATTAACCAATGCCTGGTCGTTCGCGAATCTAACCAATTGAGGAGATTAGGAGGAGGCAGAGTAGGTGGATGGAAGAGGTTATGAGGGCTGAAGGGTTGCTGGATTCCGTGATAGAGGAGGCGATAAGAAGATACGAGGCAAGCGGGGAAAGGGAAGGAAGAGAATAGGTTTTATGGATAGGATGAAGAGAAGTAGGACATATACTGAGATAAAGAAAGAATTATGGTGGGTAGATAAAGGTCTCCGTCTGTAAAAATGTGGAAGATTTTTACTCTTATATAAACTTGCCTCAACCGCCTTAATATATCTCTAAAGATAGGTAGCAATGGTAGTTGGAACATAGTCTTTTGCAGTTACTTGCTAATTGGCTGGAGCTCAATCTTCCGGAGCAGCTCCATTACAAGAGGCGTCTCTTGTAACGGAGCAGAAGCTGTGGTCAAATGAACATTGACACACACAGCTGCTCCGGATGAATGAGCTCCAGCAAATTAATGCAAATAGAAATAATACGGTATACAGACACGTTTAGACTGAGTTTTTGGGCACCAGCTGAATTGCGCGTGAATTGTCTGAAAACATTTTTTTCACACAAAGCAATCAAACTTTAACTTGGTAACCTCTGACATCTATCAACATGGAGGTGTTCTTGCTTTTCTGGTGAAAAATCTATTATTAGAGGCACTTAAGCCAATAACAAATGGTGCTGATGAGGGACGTGAAGCTTAAAGAATAATCAACTGTCAGGGTGACGTGAATAATTATTGATTTTACATAGGAGAAAGTCACTGCTGAATTATTGAAATTATACTTATTTCTCGTCCTATTATACCTTACGGTTGCTATTATCAGGAGATTTTAATTCAAGCAATATTTTTTTTCAAACTCCTGCCAACGTTTCGGATCTTAATTGATCCAATTCAGGGCTATAAATAGAGGATACATGATCGTGAAAAACATTTTTTACAATCCTTTTTTTATTAAAAAATTATTAAAATATGTAATTTAAATTCATTAAAAAGAAAAATATATAGACATTTTCAAGATTGTTAACTTTCAAGTTTGTTGCTGTTTTTATTCACAATATTAATTTTGTTGCTTGGATGTATTTCTTTGTAGATAAATTATATGTCGTTTATTAAATTATTAAATTATTACTGCTGAATTAAATAAAAGCTGGGGATGATTACCTCAGTTTGTTATAATGGCGCTGGCAAAGTGAAAATTGATAGCTAGTAATAATATTTTAGCTATTTTCAAAGGTCATCCAACACGTAAATGTGCAGCTACTTACTATTGCGTTAATATCACACTGTGCACTATTACTGATGAGAATCTCAACAGCCCTCTATATTAGCTCTAATGGATGATATACGGGCCAATGAGTATACAGTAAATAATTGCATCGTAGACTAGCGCCGCAACCCAAAGCAGTCCGTTAGACCAATGGACGTGCCTCCAAATCCTCCGACGCTGTGAATATCACCGGCCACGCATTCGTACGCATGCACGCCCGATAATTTAGTTTGTCTTTTTTTTATTTTCATGGGCTACGGGTGGCTGTTTTGACGGAAGCACTCGGCTTGGACTAACACCGATGAATCTGCCACCACACCATTGCTAGCACCCCCTCCCCACACCTCCCGACCCGCCTCCAAACTACCCTCCCCGAAATCTCTCTTTTTTCCTCCCCCGTAGCTCGCCAACTCATGCGTGCATTAATTACGGTCTTTTCGACTTTATACCGTGTCGAGGTTTTTAAAACTCCATGCTAAATCGTCCAAATATCTTCTTTTGCCTTCTTTTGTCCCTTCAGTTTTTTTTCCGTACATCGTTTTGAGCTCGATGCGATCATTTCGCCGTTCGATAATTGGAATGCGATTTCGATTTAGTGGTTCAAATCGGTAGCTTAGCGGTTAAGTAACTCATTTTTCGGTTCGGTGCTAAATCCTCGGAGGTTTTTTTTTCTCTCTTCCAAGCCACAAAAATATTTTTTTTTCAATTGCTGGCTGAATTTTTCAGCTATTTTTATCGATTCTATCACTCTTAATTCGCCAGTAAGCGGAAATTAAACCTCCCAATTTATAACATAAACCATGGATTATTATAGTAAAAGGAAATTGAATTAGTCAAATTCAAATCCATCACTGGTGAAAAAAGTGACAGAATGATTCTCTACTATATTGTAAGTGTTCATCAAAATTTCATATTTACATAGAAGTTACATAATTTGAGTATCAATACATTTTTCTGCAAATTATTTTGACGGTCATGTGTTTAAACCCCATAATTTTGAACCATGCAAATTCAGTACCTAGTACACCGGTTGAATATATTTTAAATCTTTTTAAGGTAGAACTTTTCGACCGGGGTATATTAGCTTTATTTTTATGATTTTTAACATCTCTCCAACCATAACTGGTTGCAAAGCAATGCCCAAAAAGTGGATATGCCATAAGGTCATTAATTGCATTGGCTATGATATTCAACCCTATATTTACCTCCTTACAGATTAGAAACTGCAAACTTTATTCTGTTTTTGTACGGTTTCCCATAACATTTACCACTTTCTTCCTGTACCAACTTTAATTTGGTACCTATTACGTTCTTAAATACAAGACATAACCCATTTACTAGATAAAACTCAGTTTAACAGCAAATGAGTTTGTTCTTATAGGCAGCTATTATTATTTACATATGTATTTACACATTGTAACATAAAAATGGTAATAGTTTCTTTGTAGAGTACTAAGTCTGCTATTACCTATGTTTCTCATAGGGAATTACTAATTAATACATTTTTTACGCGGACGAATTCCTTTATTTTGAGTATTCTCTCGTTTCTTCGCGAACATAGTGTGGGATTTCATTTTTTACACCATTCAAGGACCAATATAAAATGTAATCGATTCACACACTGTCATCTGCAAGTAAAATGTTTTAGTGATGCTCGTTCAGAAGTGACACAAGGGCAAAGAGCTAATCATAATTATGGGACCCCCTATTACCGAATGGTTTTAAACCAACGTCAGTTTTTGCTCATCAAATACCATAGTGTACCTACTCTAATAGACATTGCCCGATATCACCCGGAAGCACCTAATTATACTGCCGTCCACTCCGCCTGTTTGAAGCATGATGGCGGCTTCTCGTCGTAAATACCATCGCTATAAATTTCACCACACTGATCGTATGCACACGCACAGGCCATCCATCCATCTGTAATTACGACGCCGCTAATATTTGATTGGAAATCCGTTAAAGTTAATATTATCGGATGTGTAATCACATCACGTCCGCGCTGCAGCAGCGGCAGGCAAACAGTTTATTCCACTTTGCCACCATTCCCTCCCATCTCCCAAATCCACTTATATTTTTCGTCCTCTCAATTACGGCGGGAGCCAGAGGAAGGCCTTTAAGCCTCGATATCGCCAATAAAGCGGCTCTGGGATCTATCAAAACCCAAGCCCCACCCACTCCCGCCCAACTCCAACCCCCCTCCAGCACCTCTCCCACGGAGTTAACGTCGGCTCGACATTCCTGACACCTGCTCTTCCTCCTCCCACCTCCCCTATTTCCCCCACCCTCCCGCTCACTCTCCTCCCACTTCCTCTCCCTCCCCTCCGTTCCTCCCTAACAACCGTCCACACTCCCACAACAATCTTCCATTACACCTCCCGGGCAATCCTCATGTTCCACTCACTCTCCACCAAGGAGGCCGGAATACGCTGTCTAGGAGTGTGTCTATTTTCTAGTGGTCAAATGTCCACCATTTTTGCTGATTAACTTTAGTCCAATTGAAGTGCTCTTCCATTAGGTATTCGAATATGGAGAGATATCCATTTGCTATAGTGCACTGCCCTAATAGATTAGAGTAGATTATAGATGGAACCATATGGTATGATAGAACAGGGAGATTTGAAGCCAGTAATATGTGCAATCAGCCATCTTGAATGGAATAGTTGTTCAGTTACTACTCCGAAAACATAGATTGTAGTTAAGGAATTGTCACGGTATTGCATGAATGATTTATTGTATAAAATGCAAAATGGAATTTGAAAATGGAAGTATACGCACTAGGCAGCGCACTTCAAATAGGTCGGAAGCGGCTATGGTGCTGGCTTCCCTTTCCGAAGTACGCAGGTTCGATTCCCCTGTGCTGGCACGGATTAAACAGCGGAATACCGATTGATGCTAGGGTGCTTCGTGGGGAGAACTTCAACTGTAGTACTCCGTCCGTCGGATGGAACGATAAAACTGTGGTCCCCTTGGCGCCTTTTGTTGAGAGCTTTAAGAGTAGGCTCATGCCAACGCGACGCCGGGTTTATCTCAATTCTTCCCACACTCCATGACTCAACCCTGTCCTCGATAGAGAAAATGACTTCAATTGTCGAACTCCTTCCCAATTAGACAACCAACCAAGAGAACCGAAAAAAAAATCTAACGGCATGTGAGAAGTGACTGTGGGAAAAGTCTGGAAATAATGGATGGAAAATCCATACTTTAATACTAATTCATCTGGCCAGAAAAAGCGGTTTTTCAAAAATCATGCTATCGATTTTCAGGCACAAAAACAATTGTCCTCATTATTTATAGTATCAACACAAAATTACTCTGATTTCGCAGTTTTGAACCAATTCTTATTGATGACTTTGCAGAATCAGCAATGGTGTAAAAGTAAACTACTTCCATCCTATTGAATATATTCTTCTAGTTCATGGCTTATGCTTTAAGAGTTGAGGTTTAAGGCTATCAAATCCTGTTTTTCATTAACATCATATGTTAGCGATCACATGGATCTCGGAATATTTGTATTTAGCCCAGTGTTTTATTATAAAAATGGGTTTAAATGGAACCTAGGAATTTACAATGTTAGAGTTGCTGTTACAATCCAGCGAACTAAATGGACACTAATTTAATCCGAGGACTCATCACCTTGGAGTTTAACCAAACACCAAGCAGACTAACCTACTGCTACAATCATTCAAATGACATAACTCGACGAAGATAATAATTTACCCTGCCCTATGAAAACCATGATGAATGATTAACTTGCTAAATGAAATTTAAATCATGAGAGTACTAAGTTTTCCGGGAATTATTACCGAGTTGAGTAAACATTTTCTAGACAACGAGTTAAATTCATTGCAGCATTTGTCTTGAGGACGGCTGTCTTCAAAATTGACTTGAAGATGAACACGGCAATGTATTTGAAGCGTCGTCAGGGAAGTTCTAACTTAACGCAGCCGAAATCTCCGTAAAATCCTGCACTAAATATTATAGGTTTTTTCCTGCGTACCGTTTTCTTTGAATAGGCCTTACCTGCCTTTAAAAAAGTAATTTCATCAAGCATTTTTCGCAGTGATTTTAACGCATGTTTTGAAGAACGTTTTCCAAAATTTCTCTTTTATGTGTTATGTGATAAATAAAAGAAAATATGGCAGCTCTTTCTCTACTTTCTTTCTTTCTATTTAGCACTTCTTTGCCTATTCGCGAGCTTGCTTTAATGGTGAATATTATTTTATTGCATTTTTGTATTTATGAAATTAAATTTTACGGAATAGCATGCCGCATTAGTTAACACAGTATTTAGGTGTATATTAGGCCAAAATATAATTGGTCACGACAGCCACTAGTTCGGTTCAGTGGTTAGTGCATCAGTGAAATATTACATTTAATCTTTTTTTTCAATAATAATAAACACTTGGTTGTTATTCCACACTTTATTGGAAACAAAACGACCCGGGTTTCAGCATGTCATGCCATCATCAGGTACAAACAGTTGGGTGGCTTACACTTATATAGGTATCCGTAGGTGGAGGGGGGGGGATTTGAAAACAGGGGAGGAGGGTGGGGAGCACTGTTAACGGACAAGGCTGTTTTTTGAGGAGGGTGGGGTGGGGGTGGCCTTGTGATTGCTTGCATAAGAAAACAACAAAGGAAGGAAGGGGGGGGGAAGGTATGAATAAATAAATTCCCAAAAAGGTTTAAAAGCATGAGCAAATTAAGGTTGAGAGTTGTGGAGGGATGGTAGTGTGACGTAAAGCAAAGGTGACTGGGAGGGGAACATATGGTCATTACAAAGTTTAGTGGGGCAATTCACACTTTCAAACTGTTCTAAGAAGTCCATTTTACGTCCCTTGTCAATACAATGTAAAATCCGAGGTTCAAAATTACACCAATGGTTTTCGTCACATAAATGTTTGGCTGTTCCAGAGGATTCGCCATTATTTAAAAAACATCGTCTATGTTCTTTAATTCTAATGTTAAAATTTCTCCCAGTTTGTCCAATATATTTAATATTACAGTTATCACATTTCAACTGATAAACACCACTTTTTTGTAAATTGTCATACTTGTCCTTTGTATTAAAAAGCATTTTACCCACTGACACATGATTGTAAAATGACACTTTGGCATTATGGATTATATTACATAGCTTATATGAGACCTGAGGTATGAAAGGTAGCTTGCACCAGCGTGAAGGTTTGTCCATATCAACTTGAATTGAAGTTATAAAATTTAAAGCTTGTTTTTTGTTAGATCTTTCAATAAGTTTTCCAATCAGTTTTGGGTCAAAACCATTTTGTTGGGCAATATACTTAATGGCATTTAATTCCTTATTAAAGTTGTCCTTGGACATTGGGATACCTGTTAGCCTGTTCACCATTGATTTTAACGAAGCTGTTTTATGACCCTGTGCACCCTCCTCAAAAAACAGCCTTGTCCGTTAACAGTGCTCCCCACCCTCCTCCCCTGTTTTCAAATCCCCCCCCTCCACCTACGGATACCTATATAAGTGTAAGCCACCCAACTGTTTGTACCTGATGATGGCATGACATGCTGAAACCCGGGTCGTTTTGTTTCCAATAAAGTGTGGAATAACAACCAAGTGTTTATTATTATTGAAAAAGATGAAAGAGTTCCACAAAGTAACGCCGGAGACAGTGTCTTATATTACATTTAATGCTAGTAGTACAAGTGTTAGCATTGATGTAAGTATGTGTAAGTGTAAGAAAAATTTACAAGTAAAAAATAATGATAGAAGTTCATAAAAAATAAATAACTCACAATCCTTGAGGTTCGTCTGCACCTTTTTCCGTCATAATGAAGTAGTAGTGCAAATTTTCACTCTATAAACCAGTACCAATTTTTCTCTTAAAGTATTTTATCTTAGCGAGTGAATGGTATTTTACGGAGCGGTAATAAATATTGCATTGTACCAATAATTGAATTTTACCATCAAAAACAGGTGAATCGTTCAAATAATTTTCGGAACGTAACTTTCAACCGTCTATTGACCAATCGCAAATACCAAATTATTACCAACGACCGGAATTTAACCATTTAAAATTTTTCATATCACCAGCAAGAATGTAGATCGTTTAAGTAGATAATTGAATTATTCTCTTATTTTTTATAATTGGGTTGTGTCGTTTACTTTTTTTATTGATTCCACTTTATTTGATAGAATACCTTCATGTTTACGTACTTGATAAAACGCATATATTTCCATATAAAGAGGAAAAACTGTGTACACAGTACCGAATCAGATGTATCAACAATAAAAATAAAAATTAACAAACAAACTAAATGTTGGTGTATAAGTTGCATTGATAAAAAAGTTATTTTGTTCACAAAAAATTAATGGTTATACAGAGAATACACTTTAACGTAAAATTGCTCACACTCCAACACTCTTAAACTCTCCTCATAAATGTTATTATACAGAAATAGCTCAAAAACAATGTTAAAACTGTTAAAAAAGGGAGTTTACTTGGTCACCCTTTGAGCTTACTCTCGAGCACAGTCTGTGTATAGCTAGCATGGTGGGTGGGTGTAAAGGAATATGCTTAGGTTGGACATTCGAATTCCTTCCCTACCGTTTGATCTTTGGGATTCCCACATAGTCCTTTTCTCTCCCTCGCCTTTTTCCTTCGTTCCCTTCCCGCCCGCCACGTCCTACTCCAATTGCTTCACCCTCCGCCCATCCCCCCAACCCACCCTCCTGGCACTGTAGGGCAGCCCAGAACGACAAACGGTGTCCTTTTCCTTCTCCCCCCCCCTCTAGATCATCTTTTCCCTTTTTTTTATTCTCCCACAAAAACCCCGCCCCTACGACGTGCGTCCATTTGATCATCGACTAGTGGTTTTGATTACAGTGGACTACAGTGATGATGAGGGGATTTCACCCTTTCGCCGGTCGAAAGGTTTGGTGAGAGCATGGAGAAGTCGAGGGGAGAGACAGAGTGCATTTGGAGGCAGGGCAAAGCGGAAAAGGGTTGATGAACCGAGTAAGAGTTCAAAAATAAACACAGCGTTCAGTTTTCGTAACCTGGTAATATACCGCACCTAAAATATCATTGCTATTTTCTATTAAAATACCAAAACTTGGCTTTGTTGAGATATAACAAGTCACTTTGTAGTTTAAAACTTTCAAGTTAATTCACAGCATAATTTGGCTCAAATATTTAACTAATTACAGCGAAAGTTAAACGAATTTTATCTGAGTGAAGAATGTATTCATTTATCAATCTCAGGAGTATTTATCTCCATCCGCATGCATTTGTCTTCTTCATACTAAGTATTTGGGTACAACTTGTCAAATGACTTGTTTTCAGATGCAACTTTACGAAACTCATTCGTCTTGACAGAGTCATTTACCACGCGAAACACTTTTGTGTTATGCCATAACATTTGAATTTACCTCATGATTTTCAATAATTTTATGGAGAAATATTTTTGCATAGTTGAGAAACAAAAAATATGCTTATTATTACCTCATACGACTTAAAATATTTGTTTTCACATACAAGAGCTTTTTGTTTCCAGCATTTTTGGGTATCAGTCCGCGTACGTAAACCCACAAATGCTGGAATCAGCAAATCGCCGTAGAAACCTATGAACTAACATAAGCGCTTTCATTCGTCGTAAATTGAACTCATTAAATTCAGCATGTGAGTGATTTTAAAAATGTATGCAATAATGCACGACTGACGACTCTTATTTCTTTCATAAAACTGAAAATCTCGCATCACTAGTTATTGCTCATAAGAATATGTTTCCGTGAAAATTAACATTGCTCCGTGGAATTGCTTTATTTTTTCAAGAAAATATCTACCCAAAATAAGAAAATAAACGCATTTCCTGTGCTACGCTTGATACTATATTCGTATGTGTTTCTGTTTAGGTATTACCTTGTAAAGTAATAGCCTTTTATGACAACTCTGTTCATTACCACTATTTGCGTATTCTTTTCATTCAATAATTGCCATTTTACCTTTATACAGTTATGTATATTTATGTTTTACCATGTTTCCCGATTACACATTAGTTACACTTTCAAGCCTTATATTTATTGGTACATAGCGTGCGACAAGTGAAAATCTTCAGATAAAACTTAATCAGGAGCTCAAGACTCACTGGGGAAAATATTTTCATTTCTCCATTGTCCCTCAACTCTCGGTCATTTTGGTGGGCAAAAAATGTCTTCCTAAAAGTTATCACTTCATTTTACAACCCCTTGACATAGAAAATTTTGGCGTATTTCGTTGGCTTAATATAGATACTGGCACGCGCTTGACTGCGCGTGACATGTAGCACCAGGCACTAAGCCTGCCTCCTCGCAAGACCTTGTTCATTTCATTGCACTGTCACTTGACATCACATGGTTAGGCTTTGATTTACAATTAGCTGCATTCTTCAATCGATTGATCAACATCAAATCCATCATTTTTAGAAAACGAATATTTAGCCATCCTGCTGACCTCAATTCTGCAATTATTTGAATTATACTTGTTTCTGGCATAAGTTGAAATGACTTACCCAATGGAGCTCAGGTTCAATCGCAGCAAAATATCTATTGGTCCTACTTTCATCCCATTCTGCAAATACCTTATTCTGTAGAAATGTACACTCCTCTGAATCTGATACTACAAGTACAGATTTCCCAGCCCATATCGAAAAATTCTGCTTTTGATTGGCCAATTAAGGAGTAGCCAGCTTTCATTGGCAAGTCGAGGATAGTAGTTTTGAATGATTTATATATAGTATAAAAGGTTACTACCGTTTTTCCATATCCGAGTTTCAGAAGTTTTCATAGTGCATAACCATTCAGAACGAATGATTAAGGAACTTACCAACCAGTCATTCCCGGAGACATAATTGTCTCATATGCAGCAAGAGAAGCCGGCCTGGCAATGCAGCCGGCCAGTGGGCATACTATCGAATAGAGAACTATGGTCTATAGGTATACATGCTTCTTTCTTCGACATGAGGTAGAATCTCCTCTAGTGGGACTTCCTTTTATGAAACCACTGTAATCTAAATATGCTCACGGTTGACTGTGATACGGTGACTACGAACCAATAATACACTGGTCATGTTTGTAATTCAGGAAGTATACCTATGCCATTCAATATTGGTAAAATCCCTTCCTAAAAACGCCGTTAATTATTACTCTAATTCTATAATTTGGTGGTGGTAGGTACGTTTTCCCATAGGTTCTTTGCCTCGGCTGATTGTATAGTAATGTAGCTATAGTGAGTGACAGGCTGAATTCTCCAACATTAATATGCGTAATAAAATAAACTTAAAAGGAAACACAAAGATCCGCTGTGACTTTAAAACAGCAATTCCAAATTGGCTTAAAGCATGTATGGATTAAATACATATATTTGCAACCCACCTCATGCATAGAACGTCTTCAGAGTAATTTGTTTAAATAAAAAGTTATTAATTCACTGCTAAATTCTATTTTGAGTTTCATAGAAATACCATTTAGTTATCATATATGCAGTGCTGTTTGAAATAAGTTATGAGTTATCCTTGAACATTTAAACTAGTGATAGTTTTCTTTTATGTTTGAACCAGTTGACAAGGGTGTTATAATTACGTAATTAAATGTGGTTTAACAGCTGGACGAGGGAACTTTGGTTTTCCCCTACGCTTACTTTATGAAAATCATTGATCCTGAATTAACGGGCAAAAATCTATTTCCAAAAAATTGGGCTCTTTATTTTCACGTTGAAAAAATATTAATTACGGTTTGTCTACCGAGCGAAATCCATAGGCGCCGCGGAGTATGGAATGTCCCCTATAATTCCCTCATTATGCTGCAATTGAAATTAAGTCCTCATTTAATTACAAATTAACCAAGGCCAATAATTGAAAGCTATTTTATTTCCTGAAAAAGCCTTGAAGAGTAATTAAACCTGTTATCACAACCATGACCGAAAGGCATTTCGAAAAGTTATAAAATGTTAAAAACGCCCATTTTTATAGCTCAATATAATAATTTTGATAGATTTATGCGATATAACCCACATTACGGCGCTCAAAAGCAATGTAGGAGGCGTTATTGGGCACCAATTGATCCCATCAGATCAAACCTTCAATCCTTTAACTCTCCAATCTAATATTTATATTCCTAAATTGGGTAGCAGGAAATTCCAACTGACATTTGTTTCAATCACCGCCTGGTTTTAGTGGAAACATGACCTCCAGTGAAAGTAGGTACTTTCACCACTATATGAGGGGTAGTATAGAGTCTTGTGAATGTCATACATGTTTGCTCATAATCATCTCGCGATTATAAGCGTAAATATAGCCTTCGCATAGACTTTTGGCCAATTATGTATTATCTGTAGGTAAATGCCATAGGCCATAGAAAAAGTTTTTCTCATCATTTTATGACGTGGGTATGCCTATAATGTCAGTTCGAGGATGAGGTTTATGGATGGAAACTGCGATGTAACTTTGACGCGATGATCCATTCCGACACTAATACTCCGTCACATATCGCACGATTTAAATAAATGTCGTCTCGTTCAACAGGGTAAACAACTATTACACTGGCATGACCTTGAGTTGTCGCGAATGCGCTCTACACGCTGACGCAATCGGATGGACGAAAAACTCAAGGTCAAGCCCCTATAGTCAGCCGAACTTGACCTTTAGTTGGGGTTCTCATTTTCGTGATTTCACGAAGAAACATTTTATATCTCATCGTCAAAACCCGCGGCCATAGTGTTGCGTATTCAGGGGCCTTCCTGTCAAACACTATAGTATCAAACTGGACTAAAAGATTTGCCCTGAGCCTTTCAAGTGATTTAGAGACCGGTGTTTTGCCATACGGCGCCGATAGCATTTCGCGAACCTCGACATAGTGGTACGCTAGATAATACCATAAGGAATTAAATAGGGACTTACGCAGCCGAACACATAGGTTTAACTAGTCATTTTAGTCTTTGCAGAACAACAGATCGCAATGGTTCTCATTAAGATTGTATCAATATGTTGCTCAGCAGGGAGTTCATAATTGTTTTTTGCTGAAACATGCTTAACACTTATAACACGTCTCACACATGCCTGTTTTCCTTTTACTGCACACATGCCTGTTTCCCATTACTAATACGTCTGTGGATGTACGAGTATGAACTTGCTTGGTCCAATAACATCCGTTATCGGCAATATCACTCGTAAAACTATCGTCATGTATGATATATTGTAAGCTTGGTGATCATTAACCTCCCGCCACTCAAGCTTTTCGTGACTTGCCAAGTACAAGGTAGATGTACAGAAAACTTGTGATTCCATAGAATTTGTGAAGTTTTTAATTTTAATTTTATGTGCTCAGCCTCACTTTTAAGAAACTTTTTTAATACTCGTAAAGTCTTTTATAGTTTTTTAGATAGATGACGCAGGTTCTGCATTCATACCCTAAAGCTTTACTTAATTATTTTAATCACTCTCAAAAACAGCTCCCTTGGCCTTTTATGTCAAACGCATGTCACAAAAATGATTTACGAAAACGAACACCCATGCTCGCGATTGTGGAAAACCTACTGAGCCGAGATTCAAACCTTCGCGTCGTCCGGAATTGGGTATTTTCCAAAATTTTAAATTTAAGTTTACGGATCTTTATATGTTACTTAAACACGAACAAGCTTGCGGAGTGAAAGTAGTTTTAAAATTGATTCAATATTAATTGAGATATTTAAGATTAAAATAGTCGAAATTTCAAATTTTTTTACGCCGCTGCGAAACGAAATCTGATTGGCTTGACGTCATTTTCGCTGAGCGATGGACGGATGTGAGGGAGAAATTGAGTAACTGTAGAAGATCTACCGTATATTTAAAGATTTTTCATTGAAAACAAAGACTATGGCGTGCAATGGTTTTATTAAAACCACATAAGATAATTTACCCAAAGTGGATATGTTTATGGTAGGCGTTTAAATGAAGAAGGACGAGTGATTTAATGCTGCGGAAATTCGTTGAGCTTAAGTCCAAAAAATTTAAACCTAAAGTTTGCTTTTAAAATCGTCATTACTGTTTTATATCATTTTTGATACATATAATTATGTATTTGGTGTATGAACTTTATTAACTGTTTTTCCAATACACTCATAATCATTATGATACTTCTTTCTTTATCGAAGTCCATATCAGTCCATGCAACAGTAAACAAACAGTATCTTAGTAACATATCAACATAACACAGTACTCGCCAAATGTTTGTGCTGCCAATACTCGACACACTTAAAATTGTTAATTTTTTATTTGCTAATTAGTGATTGTTTGTAGAGGAGGTTTCTAGAAGTGGCTTATCTGCTGTAGAAATGCCTAAAAATAGATTCTCATCCCCTAAATGTCTATTCAAAGTTTAATTTAAGTGTTGTTATATTATAAAGCTTCTCGTGAGAGTTATGGTGATAATGCTATAGGATACATCCAAGTAAAGAGAGATGGACCACTGTGCACAGTCATTGCAAGAATATGTCCAGAACACAAAGTGCGGAGTAAATTATACATTTTCACGGGTGGACATTGAGGAATCCAAGGAAGAAATTTCAATCATTCAATGTCGTGATTGCGTGAATAAATTTCTTGTTCGGTGTTTCAACCGATGTATTTGTACATTGTGGCACAAAACACCATCTCTATCCCTTACTTAGATGCCATTTAAAGGCATATCTAGAAACGCGAACACGTCAGAAACTAATTTCGCCGCATTTGTTACCACTGTAAGCGCAAGGAAACGCCTGGGTCTAAATGTAAACAGCGAAAATGACGTCACAGGCCATTCGGTTGTTTTCGGAGTGTGCTCGGGAGCTTTCGTTACCTTCTACTTTCTTTAGCTTTTAAAACCGAAATTCATACAATTTGATAAGAAATTTTTTAGCCAATGCAATAAGTTCAAGTAACTGAATCAGAATATCGATAGTTTGAAATACGTGGAAAATACCCAATTCAAGACGTCCGGATAAGCATGTTATAACTTCGTCCCGCCATCAGCAACAGTGCCACACAAAATCAGATTCTTGGTTGAACAGCTAATAAATTGACTCGGCGTCCAAAAGATAGTTTAAGAATGATATAATGAAAATACGGTGAATAACCTTAGCCACTGAGTAAAAATAAAATTGTATTTCATACAATATTTGAATAGACGTTTAATTAAATGGAAGTTGAGAGCCCCTGATTGCCATTTTTTAATAAATGCAGTCAATATTAATAGATATTGAAAAATCCAAATGTATTAAATTTGCAGCCAACTAAATCGGTTTTTCAAGCTCCTAGGTAGAGGTGATCATTTATTACTTATCCTATCTGTATACATGAAGCTTTGTTTTATGTCAATAGTTATCGTACCTAGTAATTTCCCGTATCCCTTCATGTGAAATGTCTTCGCGTCTAGCTTACTAGTAGCAAATTTTTGAAATATTATAACTAAATTCATCAATAACCTTCGCTATTTTTACATTTAAATGCTTCCCAACGATCAAGCATGCATCTTGATAACGCATGTTAGGACTCCTCTACTTTTTTCCTGTAGATATTTTTGCCATTTTGCTGAAAAAATTCGGTAGTTTTCAGCGTGAATTTGTGGAATTTATTGATCATTGGGAATTAAAAAGTAGTGCTTTGTTTTTCCACATAAATTTAATATAATACAACCATCGTTTCGACTTAACGTCATCTTCAGGTACAGATTAAAAATCGTTCACACTTATATACAACCATGTAAATTAAAAACCATGGCCGTACTATATTAAATTTATGTGGAAAAACAAAGCACTAGTTTTTCATTCACACCGCCATTTGGCTATTATGCAACCGTAAGTTTCCTCCTTTTACTGTTGCGTCAACGCTACACCACGTTGCGCGTTACTGTGGTCTCAACCCCGTGTCAACATAGACCGAAGGGGAAGTACATGCGGAAGCTGGGTCCAGCAGGAAGAGAGAGAATAGATGCTATGGCATATTAGAACGAAAACGGCGCAAACGATGGTGGGAGCGGTGAAAACGGAGGTACGGAAGACCGCTAGAGCAAGGGTGCATGGGGAAGGGAACGATGATGATCCCTTCCTTTTTATGACCACGTAGGCTTTTCAATATTTTTGCCCTCAACCTCTTTCTCCGCAAGCCGGATGGAGGGATGTGGCGGCCAAGGGAGGGTGCGGGCCGGCGGCACCACGTTGTGACCGGACGGACGGAGGAGAAATGAAATCAGGATAGCAAAGGGTGGTTTCAGGGTCCGTGGAGCGTGTGTAGGTCGGCGGAAGGGGTTTCTGAAAAAGGAGTCGGAACATGCGATACGGGGGCGGTCTGGTTGCGCGGGGGTGCTGAGCAGCGGGGGGAGGGGGTCTTGATCGCGTTGTTACATTATGGCTCCGCGCCATCGTCTATGGCCTGTGGCCGCCGATGTCACCGATTATAACAGGCCGTTCAAGCGGATTCAATAACATCGTTCCACGCATCCTGTCGCAACTCTGCCGAGAGTGAACGTCCGAACCCCACCCCCTCCCCTATCTGCCCCTTCTCCCCCCTCCATTCCCTCCCATCCTTCGACCCCTGACTTCGGCCTGACGTCCTTTGCCTCGCTCCCCCCCCCCCCCCCCATATGCCTCCAGAGCAGTGAGTCCCTTCTAAAAGGGTGCAATTTTGCTCATATCTCTGCTTCGTTTTAGGTTTGAGACATTTTCCCACCGGACTGAAATGTCTCTATACCGCGGGAAACGATTTTCAGCGAAAATTTGCCGTAATATTTTCTGAATAATTTTTTTCTACACCTATGTTCTTTCAAGGATGAGTAGATAACCATAAATTCTGGCTAAATTTATTGTAAATGGGGTGCCTGAGTATTGTTTGCGGTAGCAGTCGGTGGGATAGGGTTATGTGTAGAATGTGGATTGGGTGTTCCTAGGATGGACATACATGATATTAACGTGCTTTCTTGACTTGGCAAAGTTGAATGAATGGATGAGAGTCAAACGATGAAACAGATTTATCATAGAAGAGTGATCGGTGTAAGAGGTAGGGGTAGGCCGAGAATAACATGGGAGAATTCGGTAGAAGAGACTTACTAAGAGGAGGAATATTAGGAGTTTTTAGAACATATATGTAGCAATGCATTAATATAATAGAAGCCAAAGAATAATGCATGAGAGTAAATTATTAAAAGTTATCCAGTTTCCAGGATCAAGCAGTAATGCTTAGGCTCTTTTACAAAACCTAACCGAAATGGCGCGATGGATATGTTGGGAGTATAGCTTTCTCAATGCCTACACATTATGTCTTAAGATTAGGTTTTATGCATAGGTTATCTGTGGGTCCGAGATCGCCCATTTCTATATTGTGTCATTATGAAATGTCTCGCTCTTTTTTGATATATATATTTTTTTATGAATTGAACGTATTTCTCCATATATGTGAAATATAACTTTCCGCATGTGGCCTCATATTTTTACAAATGATGCAACTGCGGGCTGACTTAAACCATAATATCGTCTCCTTTTCATCTCATCTCTATGCTTTTCTATGACCTAGTCATAAATGCTAGTTTAAGTTTCCATCAGAACGCATCGAGTGTTTCGCCAATTGAGCGGCGGTTGGATGACTCAGACATACGAGGTTGGAGGTGCCCATCTAAAAAACCGTAATTGAAGAGTGGTAGCCTTGATCGTCTTCTCATTAGTAGGGTGCCACTTAGAAAACGTACTTTCATTAAATTTTATACGTAATTTGAGGATTTGGCATTTCGTTTCTCCGATAAATTTACTATTTCTCTAGTAAATTACCCAAATACATGTCCTAACTTTGCGGATATTCAGAATTCTTAGTGTATTCAAATAACCCCTTGCCAAAATACCTTTCGAGCAATTTGCCTGAAAATGTAAGCGGTTTTACATGGGATATATTATGACTGTGCGCTCCAGAGGAAGAATATTGACAAAATTATGAATTTAGAGCACCTATATTTCACCAAAAACTAACGGAGTGTAGTGTGTAGATATGTCTTATCAACTATTTATACAAGCTATTCAGTTACACACCGCAGTAATTTTACAGAATCGCAAAAAAACCTATTGTGAAGGCGTTTTTACCATACGGCGTGCAAAGATGAATCAAGTAAAAGACTTATGTAGACAAATTAATGTAATTAGGTACTGAGAATTTTTGGAATATATAACTATATTTTGCGCCATTAGTATTACAATATTTACTTCATACCTCCATCTTAGAGACGATGAATTTAAAAAACAAAATTCCAATACGGTCTCCGCATGGAGGGAAGAACAGTTTCACGCTTCGATAGCCCCTACAAGCATGATCATTAGCTTGATCATCTAAATTCTCATACTTTGTAAATCGTTCTGAATTCTACTTTAATCATGAGCTTTACATAAAAATGTGTTAAGGCCAAAGGGGGATTTAAAAGAGCCCAAACGATATTTCAATTTTTCTACTTCCGATTACCATTAACACAGATCCAGCATAGTCCCAAAAACAGAAAATGTAATGAGAACTTGAAAATTTTAGCCATTATTTTTCTGCTGATATGAGTAATACTGAGTATCATCCCATCGAGTCTTTCTCAGATATTGCCACCTGCTGCTCTCAATCTTTCTGTCCAAACTGTCACTCGTTCCTCCTCTGTCTCGCTATATTCTCACCCCCTCATTGTGATTCCACGTTGAGTGCGATCTGTTATGAATTGCTAACACACCAAACACGAATCAAATGGCGATTGGCATTTTCCCACGGGCATTCGGCGTGTTCCTCTAAGCGAACAGCGTGCGCACTGAGCCTCAATTTGTTGCTACACAATTTGAATACCTGAATCCTAAAGACTCCGTAAACAATGTTTGGTAGCAGAGTTGTCATCCGAGAAACCGCTGCGCCGTGTTATCTTCGAAAACTTTACGATGAAAATCTCTCCCGAGGGCCAAGTACATTCATTTCATTCCGAATATTCAAAATTGAATTCATATGTACTCATTTTTGGACCCCACTTCTTCAAATATTCATGATTCAGTGGTGTAATTTTGAGTCCGCGGCTTTCAATCTGTTGAAATCGTGAGTCCGTTATCCATAAGAAATTGACGTTTATATATTCACCGAGTTATTATAAGAATTGAAAATACGTTATCCTTTGCAAAACTAACAAAGAGTGCTCATAAATTACTTTAAAATGTCAACCACGATAGCCAAGAGGACATTTTTACAGACTTACAACCCAAAATTTGGGTTAAAATCCCACCTCCGTCTTGGATCTTTTAGGTAGGCGTCTTCGTGAATAAGGAATAACCTCAGCAGTCGGAGTAGATACTTCCTCAGAAAATGTGCTCAATTGACAAAGGATAAATCATTTAACCAGAATGAGTTAAGCAACATGAACCAGTATCGACATTGGTACGGAGCAACTTGTATCTTAAAGGATTAGTAATATTTTTAAATGAAAGATTTGACGAGCTGTAGAGATAAAGTTCTCATAAAATGAGAGAAGTAATAAGGTATGCAGAGGAAATCCGCGGTTAGTGCTCTAGATGTGGCCCTGTTTATGTTTTCAAGTGACCCGTGGGTAATTTCCAAGTTGTCTCAGCCGTTACAATTATCACATAGGTCGCAACTCAATCTGAAACACTGGGCAAAAAGGGTTGTCTAATCTAGCTCGCTCATCGATAAAGGTTGCCCAAGCGTTCGTATACTAAAGAGTGATAAATTATCTGATGTTTTCCCGGCAAATGTTGTGAAGGAAGGTTTCTCGGATGTTTTACCGGGTTGGAGGCTTTATGTATGCCGACAGACGTGCTTCTAACCCGGTGGAACACCCGAGAAAATTCCTTCACACTATGGAGTATTGAGGCAAAGGAATAGCTTCAATACATTGAGCAACTGTGTGATGCAGTTAGCGTAACTTGACCAGCAACTGGAGATATATATTACTATAATGAAGCAAATGTTTTGCAGAAAATGCATAAATGCGATCGCAAACTTAGTTTTCAGCTTGAATAAGTGTCCATAACTATTAATACTAGGCCTGGTAAGGGAAAAGGAAACTAGGCTAAATATGAAATTTATTTCATCCCAGGGTTTGTTGTCTCTAAATTTCCCTGATATCTATAAAAAATAATAATAATAAAATAAAAAATAATGCAAAGTTAACAAGATTTTGAATGACCTGAAAGAATGTCAATGTTCTTCCTTGTTTTCAACCGTTTTAAGCTCTGTCCCCTCACAACCCACTCCCATCCCCCAAACCCTGACACACGAGTCACCCACGTAGGTCACCGTTTGACCCTAAAATTGCTCATACTTGTCTCCAGTTTTCCTCTGCCAAGGTCATAATTCCAAACAAAGCCTTACCCGCCACCGTCCTTTACCGTGCCTAACATCTGCTGTATATAATGGATTTCAAAATTGTTTCTATGGCCTTAACACTGTAACGCACCTTGATAATTTAAATCAAGACGATGAAATCTATAAGTCCGCTCATCAAGCATGGAATTGTACCAAGAGCTTCTTTTCAT
Organism: Pyrrhosoma nymphula; assembly: GCA_963573305.1. Taxonomy (NCBI): domain Eukaryota; kingdom Metazoa; phylum Arthropoda; class Insecta; order Odonata; family Coenagrionidae; genus Pyrrhosoma; species Pyrrhosoma nymphula. Next base: position 118,775,944 of record OY754334.1, on the reverse strand, counting down.
TATGATGACCATAGTAAAGTTTCACCAAGTAAGCAATTGCATTTCTTGCTCAGTGGCGCTTTGTGCATAAGAATGTTAAGTACCATGATATCACGACTTATCGTTCACATTTTTAAAAAGTGGAAAACTGCTAAGAAATGTCATTACTATCACGACTCCTCTTTTACATATGGGCACCCATTGAAAATTAGATATCATTGTTAACTGGTTAATTGTTGATTGATTCTTCTCAGGCTTCCCACCGGGTTAGGTTCTTCATTCTGGCCGACGCGTCGGCCAGAATGAAGAACCTGCGACGCGACGGTTAGCTGATGATTCGACATTTTCAAAGACTTTCCAATCGTCATCAGGGTTTTACAAGTCCAAGTTATCGTGTTTTATTTACTCTTTCGTTAAATTGAGGTCAATAGTATGAGTCGATTACGAGATTGGTCGAGTCGTGTGTCTTTTTCTTGCCATATTCAGCATGGGATTCCATGTTCTGCTGAGGTTGAGGTCTTGGTGGATCTCCATGGCCTCCTTGGAGATCATATCCTGGTAGCCATTAGTTTCGAAGATTATTTTAGTTTTTTTCCCGTTCGATTGCGTGATTATTATGTACTATATTCCGCCTATTCCGATTTCTGCCGCCAATACCTCTAGTTGACAAGGCCGCAAGTCTCACCGGTGTTCCTCGAGTCTGATCTAGATCACATTTTTCCATTTAATATTTCACCGCAGTTATTTTTTATGCTTATAATACTCCGTTGCACGTTTTTGCGAAGCAAATCCTTTCAATATCGTTTCCATCGTTACTCAAATTGAAAAATTTTTCCGCCACTGATTCATCACGTGATGTCCTCGTTCCGTTCTAAACGTGAAAAAAAAACAACTATGGCTTCGATAAATATTTGGAGTGAAGCATCCCTACGCCCAAATTGAATCGGAACAATAAAGGAATCTCTCTATACTCTCCAAATTTCTCCTGCACGCCGTCTCGACATATTTTTTTCTCCTTCTTGCTCGAATATGAATATATACATATATGTAAACGACTCGGCCGTTATATTAAGTTTGCAAATTCATTGTGGGCTCATTTCGTTCCCATCGAGTCTTTGTTATCGAAAATGCCTCCCGTATTCAATAACACACTCGCGTCTTTTTATATGGGTGCTCGAATGAAATTCCTTCCCAAGCGTCGCCACAGCCCTTGCGTTCCCTCACTTCTCACTGCTACCCCCTTCTTGTTTCTCCCTTCTCTTCCCCTTCCCAACCATCAGCAATCTCCCCCTCCTTAGTTCATACAGATATATACAGAACCCCCTACCATTACTCTCCCCCACCCCGCTAGGGTTCCAAGCTAAGGAGGCAAGGCACCAGGGGAGGGGTTGGGGAAAACACGACTTTCCCCCCTTTTTACTTTATTTTATTTCCCACTCTGACTGTCTCTCCACCTATTGTCATTTTCCCCTCATCAGCTACAGTGGAAGACCCGAAACACCGAAAAACCGTAAGGAAACCTCGATAAAAATAAAGGAAGCCAGGCTGATATTACTTTTTTTCCATTTCTTTATCTTTCCGAAATTCAATACTTGGTCGGAAGTTTATGCGAAGTTTATTGGGAAGAATGTGACGTAATAAACTCGTTTTCTCATCGCAGAAAACCGAACGAAGAGTGTGTTCTTGTTGTTGAGGGGAGTGGATCCTTTTAAAAAGCATCTTCTGCCGTGGATCCATGGGATTTCTCAGTTTACCTTTCATCTGAGCATGCAGGAATTCATCCAGAAATTGCCTTTGTTCTTGAGTTCGTAAAGAGATGGCGCAAGAGAATAGGTTTTTCTCCGTTGCAAATGGAATTTCTGAAATTTTTTGGCAGAGAACTAAAGGAAAGGTTTTTAATTATCCAAGAAATTATAATTTCAAAGTACTTCGAAACTCTGTCGTTTGTGATTCCATTGTCCCATGCCTAAATAATCTTGTGTTTCAGCAGCGGTGGAAAAACACAAATCACGTATTTGTCATGCATGAGCTTCAATCTCAAACTTTGCTTGCTCAGCAAAGCAAAACAAAAAACAAAGTAAAACGAAGTTTATTTGGAGTAACATTTGGGTTGAAGTAGTGTCCTTAAGAAGCTACTGCCAATCATTTTTTCTTTTCCACTAGACTCCGAAAAGGACTCACGGGAAATGGTTTTGAATCCTAGCCAATGCGAATGATTTTTAAAATCTGTAAAATTCTCACATTCCTGATTTGTTGAAAATTTTAAAGAAAATTATTATGAGGTCGCCTAAAAGTAACATGATTTTTTTAGAATTGGAAGAGAGTATTATTTATTTAACTATATCTAGAAGCTGTTTTCACTAACTTCGCATTCAAGCTGACCGAATGGTGAATTTTCAAGGGAGGTCACGTTTAACCACAAAATATAATTGGAATATCCATTAAATCTATTCTAACTCTTTCAGAAAATTTATTTACACAGCATATGACTACTTTTATTTTCATTCACCCAGACATGTGGGTGGTTTCTGAAAATATTTTCGAGCAAATTACCTGATATGTATGCGAATTATACGTAATGTTAGGTCATATTTTCCTGAATGCCACATTATTCCAGAAAATACTTGAAATTACTACTATACTCACATTCTCTCTCAATTATGCCTTTTAGAGTTTGGAGCAGTTATGGTTAAAGATAATTCTTTATGCAATAACAGTCTAGTTAATTTATTACCATTTTCTATTTTCATTTGACAGAAATGTTTATTGTCATTGTGCTTTCACGATGCTTCGGCGTGAGTCAAGTGATTGCTGATATAGTTGCCCGTAACTCAAAGTGAAAAAAGAATGATTTCAGTTTAGAATCCTAATTCTAGTGTTCTCTTAAAATAAGTTTCTGACATTATTTTTTTACGGTGCTGCAGAGCACTTCAGAGAATTTGTTCCCGGTAAACTTTCATAAATAGCTTAGAGCTTTTAACATATCTTTGCCATCTTCATTTGCATGTGTACCATAAAGGCATGTCCAGTACTTAAATTAATATCCACGATTTTAATGAAAATATAAGGATGGTTCACTGAGACTGTGTGAGTCAAAGCAATTACTGAATTCTACCTTTTCGTTTGTCTCGTTTAAAAAATACTGCTTTCACTGACGGCAAACGTTAGCTATTTAAGTAAACACGTAAAGATACAAAATGTGCAGATTATCCGACGAATATAAACACTTTTTTCAGCCATTGGAGCCGCCCGCAGCGTAATTCCTATTTTACGTAAATTGTATTTCTATTATCGTAATTTCGTCATTGCTGACGTATTTTGACTTCAATTATTGTATTACTGTGATAACTACAAGAAAAATAAAACAGGAACAAGCCAAAATGTTATTGTTACTCTATTTCTTGGTAGAATTTGCTTCTTATGGACAGATTATTGCAAACATGGCAATTATATTAGGTAGAGTAATATAATTTCCAAGTAAGTCCAATTCTGAAAAAAAATTAGCGTTATTTTATTATATACATAAAACAAATATCAAATTTTTTCTGTAAGCAACCAGGATTTGAATAAAATAAAATTAACATTTCCTGAAATTTGAACAAAATTTGAACTACGCGGTGGAACCACCTTTAAGATTGTTTCAACTTATCCGCAAATAGGTTTTTCCTTTATATATTGACCAAAATCGGACTATACCGTTCCGTTAAGGAAGTTCCACCGCGACTGTGTGAGTCAAAACGAATACCTACTAAATTCCACATTTTTTATATTTTGTCCAAAAAACCCTGCTTTCACTGATGAAATACGTTTCCTATAGAAACCCAAAAGTAAGGTACAAATTATTCAGATTATTCCACAAATGTATTTTAAATGAGCACTTTCTTCCAGCCATAGGAGCCGACTGCAGCGCCATTTCCTACGAATTACCGCATTTTGACTTCAATTACGGCATTAATTCCCTAATAACTAAAAAAATAAGGTGGTAAGATGCCTAAATCACATTTTTATTCACTTTTTTTGGATTATTTCCTTCTGATAAATAGTTTTCCGCAAAAATGGCATTTATATTTTATGGAGAAATACTATTTTTCCCCGTGTTTCTCTCATACTCCCATTGAACACCATGTAATTTCAAGTTCAATTAGAGAGTAATATAGCGTGGATATGTATTATTTTGTTGTTCATATCAGATAGAGGACAAGTTTTTCTACAAGTAGACAGAATATGAATAAAATGACATTTAAGTCATTTTACGGTGGAACCACCTTAATGTAGACTACGTTTCTGTATTCCTCTCTTTCATTTTCATCTGTGGTGCACACGCGTTCCGCGTGCCAACCGTGGTTTCCCCCGCGTGCTGTTACCGCGCAGAACCACCTTCCCTCCCTTCACACACGCGCAGCGCAACAAATCCGGGCGAAATTGGTTGCGCCGTAAATTTTACGTGTCCTTCCCGAATCGAATATAAAATATTTGAGTCTCTCTTTCCCTCTCCGCTTGTTCCATCATCCCATTCCACCCTCTACCACACCCTCCCTCTCTCTTTCACGTCCCCGTTGGATCCCCAAGGAATTTTTCGCTTTCATCCCAAAGCTCTAGGCATCATTTCCCTTCAGCCGAAACTAAGGGCTTTGTCCCCGGTGGCGCAGCATCTTGGATTCTTGGAGTTGAAATGGAAACGGTGATTGTTATCAAATCAAACTTTATCCAGATACCATCACAAGTTTTCATTTTCGACCGCTGAATTCAGTTTACTGGCGGATTTCGAAGCACAATTCATCCCCATCGGTATTCTGCAAAATTAATGATAGGAGAGTGAGCTATTTAGCTTATATCTTACAAACTGGATGGTTTAACATGCTCAGGTTCAATTGTATTAATTTTAAACCACTCATGCTTTGGTCCTACGTAAACCCCATTCCAAAAAATCAAACATACTCGGTTATATTGTACATGTTCTAGCTGTCAAAAGCCACTTTCCATTGTTAAAGTTAGGACTACCAACCGTCCTTATTTTCCCGTACACTCCTCATTTATGTACTTAGTATTAGTGCGGAAGAAATTTATTTATGCTCATAGTTTTGGTTCTTAAAATTTGAAACCTTCTAATCATAGAAGAATTTGGAAAGCCGCGGTCAAGGGTCTGACACTTGCATTACTCCAATGGTTATACATTTTACCCAGAGCCATCTATCGGTCAGGCGCTTACTATCAGATCGACAAGTATACTCATCAATTGAATATCTGGCAGATTTAAGTAGGAAATTACCAATTTATTTCTCAGGGGAAACTTAAAAAGGTAATTGTGTAATCAATTCTGCATCGTGAAAAATTCTGGAACCAGATTGCAGCGGAATAATATCGTCCAGTTCTTCTCTTGGTGTTTTAACAGTGTACTTTCTCGGCCATTTTATTTGTTTACTTACGGTTGCGATGGCGATGTCTCATGTGGTCCCAGGCGTATTTTAAATGTACGCTGATAAACGTCTTACAACAAAAGGAATAATTAAAGCATTTTTTCACAAAAAATAAAAGATTAATAGCAAAAACATACGATATTTATCTTTTTCACGCATACGTATTTTTTTCCATTTTCGCCTGAAACAATTGGCGCTAGTAGTAATCCATACGAGATATCGCAATTCCGTCAGACCCTTGGTCGCGGTAGTTAAAATGCTGTGGTGACCAGAGTTGTAACGTTTAACTCTGTAATGTAACATATTGACCCCATATTTCTTAAGTACATTTATACTTAGCACATATAACTGGGTGTGGGCAATTTACGTGAATCAGCGATCAAAAATAAGACACTTTTTCTTCAATTAGCCAGAAAATAAATTATACATCATTCAATGTTATTTGCGATGTAACCACCTTCACTTTTCTCTCTTTCTTTTGCTCTTTTTCTTCAGCGTGTATTTTTCCTCCTTTCAAATTCTCTCCCTTACAGTGAACTTAAATGTAATGCATTTCCTATCCTCGAATACATCTCAGGTTGCAAATTGTTCTTAATGCTCTAAAGAATGCTCTCCGGTTTTTCCTGGCTTTCTTCACCAGTGACTGATCTTCCAAAAATCAGAGTAATCATCTCTCTTTCTGCTTACATTACAACTTGCAATACTTCCCATGATACTATGAATATATTATTTGACTGCGCTTTAAATTTGCAAAGGAAAACTGGAAAATAAGAGCTCTTCAATTGAAATGAAAAACAGTTGAAAGCTGCGGAATTCCACAGTTATGAGAATCTAACTTCCCTTAATAAGGTGGTGGGATAAGTAAAAAAGGGAAAAGTTGCACCTAAACAGGATGATTTAAAATTAACGTGGCTATTCAGACGTTCAATAGCACACCGTCGAACAATATTTGAAGGCAATTTCTGTGGAAGAGTTTTATAGTTTTTACCGTAAGTTTCATGAAAATTTTCTTATTTACCTCTACTTCTGTTTGGATTTTCGAAACTCAATTGCTCCCGAATAATTTCTTTTGTATTTTCAGCACTATGTTATCTCTGATTAACGCTTCCATGGTTGTCTTCTGAAGCAACAAACTGACACTAATCCCAATAAAAATAAATTCTAATCCGCAAGATCTTGGGAGAAGACAGGCTATATTCTATGTTAGTTACACCTCCGCAATTCATATTAGTTTTTAAAAATATTCCGTCCTTCGTCTCAAACATGCTAAAGGCAGCATAATTTTGTCAAAAACTATTAATTTCCTTCTTTGAAATCCTCACAATTTTTGAGAGTTTTTGCCACTGAGGAGAAGGTTTGGTGTAAAGTTTCCAAGCATAATTTTCAAGTCTATTCAAGGAAAAGATACAGTTAAGAAGAAGAGCCTTGAAATCTTGAAAATTTTATGAAAAAATATTTTTAATTCTGTCACGTTGATGAAATTTGTAGAGTGAAAGAAAAAGAAAAAAGAATACAAAGAAAAGAAAAGGTCAGATTCTGAAGCTTCACTTGTTTCAAAGTGAATGTAAACGCCCCGCGTCAATCAAACGATAAATTTTAAATGAAAGAAGAAAACAAGGACAAAAGTGTTGGTGATACAAAGCAGATCGATGGGTGAAAATGAAAACCCACGGGAGAAACTTGAGAGGGCACGTAATGAAGGAGGAGGGTGATGATTTTTCGAAGGCGACCCAAAGGGTGAAAAAGTAAATGACAAGAGCTGTGACGAACGTTTCGTTATATTTTTTTAAAGTTTTTTTTTTAATGCCAGGACGAACATCGAAGTGGGGAGGAAGGATGATAAAGTATCCGAGAGGCCACAAATGGCTGGAAAATCGAACCTCTGAGAGCGATGGGTGGGAAGGGTTGATTGCCGAGAAAAAATAATTAAAAAATGACTTCGTGGCGACGGTCTCCGTGAAAAGAAAGGGAAAAGAAAAAAATTGAAATCCGGTCGGGCGGCTTCGGAGGACAGATAACGAATTCGGAACAAATGACAAACTGGTCGCGTCAACATGATTAAAGTTAATGGCCTCAAACGTTGACGTTCTAGATTTATCGACGCGGTTCATTAGCCTGTGCTATATCGGGTAGGATGTTAAAATGGATGGGGGGTGGGTTCAGGTAGAGGTGGGAAGGTCGTGTTTTGTTTTTTTAATTATTTTTGGCTGACGCCGTGTCGCACGGACCATTGTAACGTCACGCTGGGTGTTGTGGAGGGATTGGGGGTTTTGGAGAGAAAGAAACCAGGGTCTGTGGCGCACCGAAGCGGTGTGGGGTATGATGGCACCCGTTGGGGGGGGAGGAGAGGGGTCCTCTCAGTGTTAGATGGCTGCGTTTGATAGCGCACGTTGACTGATATGATACTGCTTCGCTCGAAAAAGAGTTAATAGGCTATCGGATATCTGTATGATTTATTGTTTATGCCAGAGCTTCGATCACTTGTAAATATCATTTACGGAAACACTGATCTAAGAAAAATCGTCGATTTTAAAAATCCATATTCGCTCTTCGGCCACCAAATGGTAATTATGCTGTGTATTTCACTCAATTAATATCTGACTTATTACCTCCGTTCAATTCCAAATGAGCATAATATATAAAGAAATGGTTTAGTGTTCATTTACAATTTTAAATATACAATGACGTGAACGGAAATACAATGTGTGAGGTTAAGATTACTTTTAAGGATATCCTGAATTGAAGCTACCATCATAGCTTGAGTGTCAAATGATAAAATATAGTAATTACAAAGGAACCGTTAAGTTAAATATCATAAGGTACAAGTGAGTGAAAGAAAGTCGACGAAACAAAAAGCTCATGAAATTAATATGAAAAAATATAATAAAAATACAAATTAACTCAATAATAATTCAAGACTCTTAATTTTAAAAAGTCCAAACTTTACCTTTTTGAGATACCACACTCAGGTGAAATCCACTTAGGAAAAACTGTTTGATTTGTACAAGCCACGCATTTCCAAAAAATACTCCTACAATAGGAAAATTCCGTTCGTTAAAAATGCCTTATTGGTACAATTGGTACCCGACCGTTTTCCCGAATCGTTTTTTCCGAAGACCTTTTTCCCGAAAGTATTCTTTCCCGAATCGTGACGTGCCCTCTTTCCCGAAAGCTTTTTTCCCGAAAGCCTTTTCTCCGAAATATTTTTTACCGAATACCTTATTTCCCGATTGTAAAAAAATGAATTCTTACTTTTCATATCCAAATATATTCACACAAAATACATAAATTTTTCCAGAAAATTATATTGTGAGCGATAGCTCCAAGAAACTCAAGGGAGTTCCTATCGTTCTTGTAATCTTAATATTCTTCTACAACCGCTTTCAGCCTCTCGTGGACGTCGTACCACTTCTTTTTTGGCTTTGTCAATAATAAACGACACCAGTGCCATGGCAACACATTCATAGCAATGGAATCATCGAACAAAACTTTTGACAAAAAAGATGTTCGGTAAAATTGACTTCGGGAAAAAGCTTATTCGGGAAAAAAGGATTCGGAAAAAAAATTCGTGAAAAAGGTCCTTGGAAAAAACTTTTCGGGAAAAGGGTAGGGAATCGGTACAATTCGTTATTAACCCTTTCGCTGCTATGAACGTAGAAGAGTTACGTTCGCCGAGTGGACTGCTGTGAACGTAGCATTCCGTTGACAAGGTCTTTTTAGCCTCCGTTCACTTTTTTGCCACACAGGGGCTGGGAAGTCTCCACAGGTTGACCGCAGCGAAAGGGTTAAAACATATTTATATAGCTAATTATACCATACGAGAAGCTAATTCGACTTTTTTTAAAACTTTATCATACCACGATTAGACGAAATAAAACGAGACTCGTGTTCTTCGAAATATCAAATCTAATGTAAAGGATAGACTAAGTTTTGGCGACCTTTAAAAACGTAAATGCCAAACGCATCACTCCAGACATTTCCAGATTATTCAAGAGGCGTAAGTATAAATAAAAGTGAAATTGGAAGTATAATTAAAACAAGTTATAATATTAATTTTACGATGAAACCTGCAATGGAAGGAACCTGAGGTTAACAGAAATCTGTCTTATCTGGAAAAGAATATAGGATTTTCTCGCATTTTCAACTTATACTAAATGGAAACTGCCGAACCTGGGAATGGAATTGTATCCCGGACGAGTGAATCCTGGTTGAGAGGAATACCGTTAATACGTTTAGCTAAAGCATGAGAAGCGTGAAAAATTTCCGGAAAAGTTTGAGGCTTAAAAAGATTTGACAGACTGCGGTTTGAATAAAGGTAATAGAGATTGATTTAGTCATGATAATGCAGAAGCTTGCACGATACAGAAAAGAATTTTTAAAAAGGCCTTAAATGTAAAATATGACCGCGTATTGTATGCCTTTATGTTTTTCTGTTGTAATGAACAATATTTTGGCGTCGTCCATCAATGAATTTTACTATTCTATCACTGGCAACAGTTTTTACTATGATAATTAGTTTAACCATCCAGCTCAAATATGTCTCCCCTAACAGTCTCTATCTTTTTTTATGTCAACTCATCACTAGGGAGCCAAGAACTATAACAATGGATGATTTTACAAATGACGTCACGCAACACTAGCGCGCTGAAGAAGTTGGTACTATCGGGACGAACAAATCATATTCAACATTGAAGTCTTGAGGGAGTCAAGTTAAATAATAGTGAATTTCTCTTTTGATTAATTGTGGTATTAGTTCTTTTTTTAGTTGAAAGTCATGAAACTCATAATAAAAAATAGCATATTATAATTTCCACATTGTTAAACCTTTGCCTTTGAACGAATATTTTAATCGTTCAAAACTAGTGAAGGTGGCTCAAAAGTCACCAAGCAGGAAATAAAAAATACTATATTGGATATCACGGGAAAAAGCGTATTCGGGAAAACGCATTGAAGAGTTTTAAAATCATTCCTTTTCCCAATTAGTCTTTCATCATGAATTCTTGATTTGTCTATTGTTTATGTAAGTAATTTTTCTTCTACTGTTTAGCAGTTTCGGCCATTCAAAAAAGGAGGAATTATGCACCACACCAGATAAGCATCCAAAATGTGCTGAATATTGAAACCTCTGTCAACCATGATGACATCACCTGCAGGTAGATTATCGAGGAATCCACGCTAAATAAATAGCGCTTTGTCCGAAATGAACCCCTCGTAGCCTTCACTAACATACATTATGGCACCATACACTGATATGCCCACAAGGAATTTTATGGTATTAGAATGGTTGTACTGGGAAAAAATATTCCCTAGCTCCTGAAAATTTCTTGGCGTCCATATTCTCACCTTTGTACAGTCAATAATGACCCTCAGATTTCTAAATTTTCGTAAACACTGTTGCTTCTGTTGCTGCCTTTCCCTACCCATGAACATTGCTGACATCAGTTCCTTGAGCCTAAAATACAAAAACTGAGTCCATGTATAAATGGCTAAGGGACATAGCACTGACACTGCAATTTACAAAAAACGACACGTCTGTCAATGCAAAACCTCTTCGAAATTTTACTAGCGTTAAGCCCGTTTTAAACGGGGCACGTAATTGCACAATCTGATGTACGTACAAACGTACATTTCAAATTGCATCGTGTAAAGCCGTGAATTTTAAGAACACATGTGCGAATGCATGAACGCGAGATGGCAAAATAGCCCCTGCTCTAATTCGAATCTGATAACACGCCCGATTGAGAAAAACATGAATTTCAAAGTTGTGTAATTTCGTGCCCAGTGTAAAACGGCCTTTAGAAACAGTCTGTTTTTATAGGAAATATTGATTTCTGAACAGCCAGATTTTTTTGGTGTGCTGTTTTACGATTGGTGCTTCAAATAGCTCATCTTTTAGGGCCCAAGGAAATCAAACAGTGAATCAAATGAATTTACCGATAAGTTAGTCAAATATGTAATGTTTCCGGAATTACTTCGGTAACTCTCAAAGAAAACAATGTTTTCACTCCAACAGATGGTTGTACATAGATTTTGGAGAACATTTGTCGCGCATAATCTCTGAAGAAAGGTTTTGTGCATACATTATACGTATTCAGCGTAGCATTTGCGTGAGTTAATTAAGTCTTTTCTTCAACATGCATGAGCTCAAATCTTACATTTATTAAGATTCTCTGAGGGTTTTGGGAATAAAATTAACTCCACTCCCTCCATATATGGCTTATTCCTTCCTATATCTCGTGTCGCTTTTGCACAACCCATAAGCACACCTTTTCACCATTTTAACGCAACTTACAAATCAGCGAGATCACCTTTCCCAATGGTAAACATACAAAAACACGATTTGTTTGTCCCGATAGTTACAGCTACTCCCGACGGCGCTACTATCGACCTTCAGCTGTGGAATCGTCCAATAAATAAAAGCGATTTGAGTTACCAACCCATGAACTTCACATGCTTGAAATGTGACAAAAGGACAACACTCTTTTGTTTTTTCTTATTAAATCCATGTATCGATGGACTTGGGGATGTTCAACGTAGTTATAGCTTCTTTTTGCCGTGATAAAATAGATTTCTCATGTCTTTTTGGAAAGTTTCTAAGGGAATAAGCAGGAAACCGGGAAAATACAAGGGCCCCTAGGGATTCCATAGAGGGCAGGTTTCACTGTTTCTTATTAGTCATTTCTTTGAAGAAGATAAGTATTTATTTTCAAGAAAACCATTTAAAAATTATATAAATAAAATAAAATAGTATGCTTCAGAGCCATATTAACGTAGCCAACGAGCCACATGCGTCGCATATTGCCGACTCATAGCATAGAATATCAACTTTGACTAATTTGCCACAGTAGCTGAAATCGAAAAAAAAGGCATGAGTGTACTTGGATCGAGAGCTTGATTGTCCAGAAAAAGTTTACTTTGGTAGTTTTCAGCATTATTCACTATTGTATACATTTCCATTTTTAAAGTTTACATCTCGATGTGCATACAAGATTGCAGTTTCTTGATTTCGACAAAATTCTGATACTTTCAATGCGATCAGAAACTCGTAGTACTTTGGTACTCTATCCCAAAGATCCAAATTAATTATCTTGGCATCTTATTTTATTATTATTTGGGTCAATATATAAAAATAATAGTATCTGCTTAATTTCTAATTCGAGCCATATGTCACACCATTACGAAAACTTCACCGTTGTAAAACGATCATTATATTTGATACTGAACTTTCATTTGTTAATTCCGGGTTTTTTTAGCCGCGAGCACAATTATTTAGCACTGGGAGGACGGGAGAAACTCCCGTCTAAGTAAACTAACTCAGAGCACTACCTAGAAGGACGGGCAGGGGTTATTTTGATCCATAACGTTTTTCAGCATTAATAGCTACTTTTTTCTCCCGGTATTTCAATTTTTCCACAAATAACATTAATAAGGCCTTATATACACATTAGTAGCAATAAAAATTATTTTTACTAATTAATTGTTTATAATGAAAATTATTTCACTTGATCCTCTTCAGAAGTGCTCATATTAGGCCATTCTCAAGCATAACAGTTTGGAAATAAAGACACCTGGCTGAAAATTGTGCATATTTATATAAATATCCTTTTATTTGGTAAATATTAATTTAACAAACCCTTTTCAAATTAATAATATGTGTATAAAAATTACATCCATACACAGTGATATACATGTGTATATATTTGGAAAGATGTAAGATCACTTTATTACACATACACATACTTTATTACACACAACTTACACATATAGTTATTTTTAGCACAGTTTCCACATACACTTTTATTGCATTGAGGACATACATGGGCAGTTATCTTTGTGAATTTTTTTAAAATTTGGCAGTTTTTTTCTGACCCTTTGGGGTAGTAGCGTACGTTTCCCGGGAAGATGAGGGTTTCGTTTCAATCGGCACGCTCACCACTTCTCCAACCAGTCTTTGAATATACTTCTTTCTACTTATTTTGCTATTCGTCACTTCTGCTATTAGTCTGGTAGCCACATTCCTTTCCGGGAAAACCCTCCGGTCCTAAGAGTGCGTGAGTGACGCTCGCCGCCAGACACTACGGTAGTGATCTAGTACACGGCCACCTGCGATAAAAGGAGCCGACGACAAAGAAATCATGTGGAAGGTTTGGTGAGTTTTTCGGCGTCGGAAAGTGTACCCACTAATCGTAGGAAGGACAAAAGCAACAGGCTCTTCTGCTTTCATTAGAGCCAAAACTCTTTTTCTCCTCCCTTTTGCATCCCACGGAGTGATGTTTCTAAAGCTAAAGAATAGGGGATCCGGAAATGATTTTACAACTTGAGCACGGCGCATCCTCTAGAAGGCTTTCAGAAGTAGTGTGCCGACACTTCAGCGACAAAAAAGGTCTGGACGAACGTGCGTATCTCTAGTGGGAGGTCACAACAATTTGGTGGGCGATGGTTAGGACTATCTTTTTGCATTGTAGCACCACTGGCCACTGTAACCTCTCCTTCTGGGAATGTAAACAATGCTGATCACATTCCTATCATCTAGCTGTCATATTTCACGCAACATATTTTAATAATGAATACTATAATAATTTATACAACGGTAGAAATAAAGTGGCATATTTTCAATCCTTTCCTCTGGCGATTTCAATTGTTCGTCAAATTCAAAGACGATTTGAAAGTAAAACATTTCCGTAATTTTGGTAAGCCGCAACCAGGAAAGCTCCGCTATCGACGAATGGAATTCAAATGAAATAGAATGGCTTCAAGTATTGATTCGAATGTGCGGTGATATATTTTATTTGGTGTAAATAAAAAACAGTGATCTATAGGAAAAGAAGTTGGTGAGGAAACTTGACTCCAATACAGAAAGAAGCAATAGGTCAAAATGACCCATAGCCGTCCTTCTAGGTATAACAACAATTTAAAAAATTAATGAACAACAATTATGATTTTTTTTTTCAATATTAGTAAAAAATAAGTAAAAGTTCAGAAATTCACCAAATTTAAAAAGAATGTAATCACAAATGAGTAGGTAGTTAAATTCAATCTTGAACACGTGTTATGGGTCAAAATGACACATCCCGTCCTTCAAGTGTTAAGTATCATTAAGGTAGAACCTCTACTACAAAGACCTTCGAAAACATGCCCTGATATTTTCATATATTGCAGAGAAAATATGCCTTAATTGATCTGTGAAAAAATAATTGGGGGTCATCGGCCATTTAGCGCTGATATCAGGATTTGAAAATTGTCATTTTGTCTCAAATTACATTGCTCTTATGGCGGAATGGTGTCGTCCTTCATTTCAACATTTTATTTCTCAAGATTTTCCTCGACAAGGCTACCTCAAAAACGACTATATGGTGATTAAATAATCAACGGATACAATGCATTTTTTCTGGTTACCTTGTCGGCCATTTAATGCAAATATTTATGATTGAAGAGCGATGAAGAGTCTTACTTTCGTTCTGTAGCCGCCATATTGAAACAAACCTGGCAACTATGTTCGAGGAGTAAACAAAAACATTGGCCCCATCCATGGCCCTCACGTCATGATTGCAGACGATTTACTTTACACCGAAATATGTAATTTATCAGTGCTGGTTACTTAAAGAATACTTAGTTAGTTACTTACTTAAAGCCTTTTACTAGCTTTCTTTGATGCATCATTGTCTTTAGCAATTAATTGAGGCAAAAACCTTGTTTTAAGGGTGAATGTAGCCAATATTTATTTACCCTAGGGCACCACGAGGCCTCCCCGATTTGTCCTTCAGTGAGAGGGCACAGGCGTGAGCGCCCGATATCTTTCGCGTTTTTTTCCTCCGTCGAACAAGGTTTCGGCTTCGCTTGATTTAGTGGACGCCCGGAAAATTCGATTGCTCTCCGAGTGAATTTACGTTGACGGGATCATCGGGATGACCTCGCGGTGTGATTCGAGATGGAAAAAGTGTTGACTTAACCCCGCGGGGTGAGACGGGTGTGGGGAGAATATTGAAATATCGTCTGCTTCATTGAAACCCTGAATTCTATATCGAGTTTCACCTGAAAGTTGGACACACTGAACCAGAAGTTGAAGCTTACGGTCATCCGACAGTACAAAATTTAGAAAAAAGCCAGAAGCCTGTCACGAATCAAATTAGTCTCCGAGCCACAATACGAGTCTTCTATTGAAATGAAGCTGCTGATGAAATAAATTTCATTCCATTTTTATGTATACGGCTTTATGGTTGCCGAGGTATAATAATTTTAATAGTTGTGTTATTATTTAATGAAGCGTATTTAGGACCATTAGGTCCTATATATATATATATATATATATATATATATATTGTGGCCTATTGGCGAAATTTTCGTTTCGTGTATATATATATATATATATATATATATATATATATATATATATATATATATATATATATATATCTTATCTAAAAGGAAATATCAATATATACTGCTACAGAGATGTAACATCGATGGCGCTGATCGGCACCTTTTCAAATTAGTTTCAACGGAAATAATGGAAATTAAAATTGGAACAAATCGTCTCGTTGTTAACTTCATTGCAGAAGTAAAACTTTTCGTGAGTTTCAAATTTAATATAACTTAATTAGCATGCATTAATTGTCTTTGACTTGGAATTAGATATATCTTTGCAAATTGGTAAATCATATCCTACTGAAAATCTTTTTACGAAAAACATAAAGAAAATTTCAGTGTGGAACTTAGTACTGTTTCGGAGTCTCACTAATTCCTTTAAAAGACTCCCACGCATGACAAACTCTCCCATTTCCGATTCATCCGTAAAATTCCCTTTGGCTCAAGAATAGGGCATCGTCAAGTTAGCATTCAATCTGTAGTCTTACCCCATTGTCTAACAACCATTCCACAGCTACTCCTGAGTACGCGTTGCGTTTTTCCTTGGAACACACTTCATGCCCAGGTTAACTCTAAAGATTTGATTTTTGTTTTATTTTATCTGGGTCAGATGAGGCTAACAACTCTTCCCCTAACCCAGAGCTCTCTGGGGTTCATCAAATTGATAAAATATCACTGTTTTAGGGCACCGAGTTGACCCTATTGAAACTTGACATGTATCACATGCTTTGGCAATAAGTACATTATTTTTTAGGTAGCACATAAATTCTGGGTCTGTTCCACTTTCAGCACTCCATATTACCCTAATTCCACTCATTAGCTCTCTGTCTCTAATTATACACAGCGAAATCAATCACGTTCTTAATATCACCCATTTTCAAAATATTCAAATAAATATTCATATGTCTTTACCATGCATTAGATACAAAAAATCCTTTTTCCTAGCACACTAAATTTTTTTCCATGATCAAGGATCATCAAATGGCTTCTTACATTAACATACTTGTCGCCTAGTATATGGGTCATTCCACGCCACTTCGGACAGGAGTTGACCCTTGACCTATCAGATTTTGATGAAAATTGGTGAAATTGTTTGCCTCACCAAATAAGAAATATAATTTCAAGCGTTTTGCGAAAATCGAAAAAACAGATGAATGACGGACATTTTACAAAATGGCTGTTTTCGATGTCACGAAATTTTCGTTATCATATATCACGGGTAAGAATCTAAGTAAAAAAGGACTTGATGGCTCATTTCCAATTAAAATTCTTTGGAAAATCTCAAATTGCCATAAAAATAACGATAAAGTGATAATTTGTTTAAATAATTTAATGTTAAACAATTAAAAGTTTAAACTTTTGATGTTTTTCAAATTTAATTTTTCTCATTTTTTCAAATATGGTACCTTGTAATATTATGAATGTTATATAAAAAATTTGAGAGGGTGTTTTTCCATTTAAGAGAGAAAAATATTTTTTAATTTTCCCCTGCAACGACCATTTGATGTAAACTTCGAAGATAACTCCACATATGCCTAGTTTTTATCACTTATCTATCGAATTCATACTTCCGCGAGACACACCAATGGCAGATGAACTTAGATTTAAAAAATATATGGTTAAATTTTAACACCAAAAACTTCTGAAGGTATGTTTATAATAAAAGTGTAACAATGTTGCTCTGTGAAAACGATCTCGTAACCGATAATTTCAGGTCATACGGACTTCTCAGTTATTCTTTTCTGGAATTTCTTAAGCGAGCGTTCATTGGTTCAATGTTATTAGATACTTATTATACACATTGTATGCGACGGATTTTAGGGATTTAAATATGTGAATACCAATTAAAAACAAAAATTGTAAACATTGTGTGGCGTGGGGTACCGGCTGTACGGACGATTGCTCCCACTACTATTCCTCTATCTAGTCTACCTTTTAGTCTTGAGTTTTGCTAACCTCTCTTTGGTCATGGTCCTTGCCATTAAATCAGTGCTTTGATATATGGTGAAGCGTTATTACGAATTGAGTTGTATTTTGTGGCGTGAAATGGGTCGCAATGGAGGCTCACTAGGAAAAGTTTTAAAAACACCGTGTTCACGCTCCGTCGTTTTAAAAATGAAGAGGGAGTTTTCACGCCGGGGTTTGCACTTACTACGACTGAGAAATGGATTTAAAGTGAGTGCTTTGTGTCAATAACACGAAACAGAGAGCCTATTAAGATATCCGGTTCAGATAACTAAATGGTCCGACCCTTTCACGATTCAGAAAGCATCCGTCTGAAAACAGCTGAAAACTATTTATTTCGACCTTCACGAGAAGTGTAAAATTATATGTATTGCTGGGATAAAACAGGGTGAAAAACTGTGCATAGCTTATAGGAAGGCCATCTATAATGAAGTGAATACGAATGAGACTTCACCGAAAGAGCACGACCCTGATGATGAAAACAAGAAAACATCCACTTCTTCCGCGCATCACAACGAGGCATCTTAGGCCTTCAGGAGTGCACCATCAATCTGGTGGGATAGGATCCGAGGAAAGATCAACTGATCACGAGTGCAGTACAAAAGTGTAAAAGAAGGATCCCAGCATATTTTGAAATGAAGGAGATTAGTTTTAGGAAACCTGAAGGAGTCATTCACCCTGTTCAAAGAGAAATTTCCAAGAGAAGATATTTCTTTTTCCAAGTTTGCTCATTGAGACCTACGGAGTGTGTTCTTGCTGGAGCTCTCGGTGTGCACAGTTTGCGCGTGCCTTATTCATCAAAACACAAAACTCATGTTCGAAGGTGCTAAGCTTGGCCAACACAAGGGCGAAAATGGAGTAACAGTTTTTAACTCTTACATAGATTGTCTACTGATGGCTGTATGTGAGATTCCTGGGGAGATACGTTAGTTCGGTAGTTGCAGCAAATGCCCGCCCATAAGGAAATTGAGAGGAGTGTTAGGGAGTGTGCTTGATTAAAATTTCATAGAAGACGTATCTCACCAGCAATGGGTGCAAGTAGACTCATTCACAATGGAAGCGGTTAGCAAGATCTCAGATGAATTTAATGACTTTTTCGTGGAGATATCCTGAATATGGTGAGGCATGATCACGTGGCGAAACAGCAGGCTGAATGTTTTCAATACACCAGGGAAAACTTAGCGGGGGGGGGGGGGTAAGCGATAGTTGTTGCTGACTTCTCAGAAATGTATTCCATTGTACTTCAGGAGAGCGTGCAAGGAGTGCATTGGAACAATAGGCAATGTAGATTACACCCATTTGCCTGCTACTATCACCTAGTCGAAGGAAAGTAAATAAGCCCTCTGAAGCTTGTTGTCATATCTGAATGCACTGCTCATCTTACTGCGACTGTGCATTGCTTCCAGCATTCACTAGTTCATTTTTTGAGAGAAACTGTAGCAATTTTGAAAAAGTTATATACTTTTCTGTTGGATCCACTGCACAATATAAAAATAGATATAATCTTCTTAACCTAGTCCATCACGAAAAGTATTTTATAGTTTCAGCGGAGTGGCATTTCTTTGCCACCTCCCATGGGAAAGGCCCAAGTGACGGGTTGGGCGGAACAATGAAACGGTTTTCCGCGCGTGCTAGTCTGCAACTAGGTACCACTTAACCTTCAAATACAGACGCCTTATCAGCTGCATAAGTGGGCTGTGGAAAATATTAAGGGTATGACTTTCGCATACGTGCCTAATGTGGAAATGGATGATAAGAAAAAACATACAACAAGAAGGTATCGACAACCTCCTGCTGTCAAGGAAATCCGTTCCATTTTTGTTATAAACATACCTTCAGAAGTTTTTGGTGTTAAAATTTAACCATATATTTTTTAAATCTAAGTTCATCTGCCATTGGTGTGTCTCGCGGAAGTATGAATTCGATAGATAAGTGATAAAAACTAGGCATATGTGGAGTTATCTTCGAAGTTTACATCAAATGGTCGTTGCCATGGAAAATTAAAAAATATTTTTCTCTCTTAAATGGAAAAACACCTGAAATTGTAATTGTAAAAAAACGCTTGAAATTGTATTTCTTATTTGGTGAGGCAAACAATTTCACCAATTTTCATCAAAATCTGAGAGGTCAAGGGTCAACTCCTGTCCGAAGTGGCGTGGAATGACCCATTTACAATTATTTTCTCACTAGGGTCACTTTCATTCAATACCTCTCAGATTTCCCCAAAACTCATCTTTCATTCTTTCACTTCCTCCATCCGCTGGTGCATAACCTGCCACATTCACAAATCTTTGAATAACTACTTAAAACTTCGAATACATCTTTACTAGTACTGTAACTCCCTCATTTAGGATGAAGTCTACACCTTGACGATCGTGTGTACAATTGTCAACTCATGATCATCAACCTTCATTAATTGAAAGAACATCCCTCCTCCTGCACTTTGTTTCACATTCAACCAATATCCATTTATATAATTTAATGACACTCATCAACTCTTACTCTTTTCTATACATCCATCTCACATTTCTAATACCAATTGTTCATATATCTTAACCATAACCTAATACAGTTTCCACCACCAATCGTAGCACCACCCCTCCGAGGCTACTTAACAAATTTTCCCTGTAATATTCAGTAGCGCATGTAAGTTTATCAGCCTTATCAATACCCGATCCACGTAGAAATTTCTCTGCTAACGGTTGTGGTGCTCTACCAATCAGTTTTGTCTCATTTTCGTCAGTATTCCGCAAATAAACCAAGGTCAATTTATACCTCGTGACCACTTTACCCGTTCTATTGAAGCTAGAACATCCCTTCTGAATGGACTGCCTTGAGAGCCTGAATGTCGTTTCCCTCAACTCCAACAACTAGGAGGTATCTATTTTTAAACCCTTACATATAAATTTTAAATAAATCTCTTAGTGTTAAATCTTGATATCGATTGGGACAGCTTTCTTTAACCAAGTCATTGTAGTATGCTTTGAGGGATAACCTTTTCTTAAGCACAAAGGAAGGTTATCGCAAAAATATCACACGCCTTATTCTTGAAGGTATTTTTAGGCCTAAATTCGAGCAATAAGCCCCCTTTTCTTTAGATCCCATTTGAAATACCTCCCCGTGGTTAGAATGGTAAGAAGTAAGAAAAGTGCATGCATTTTTTTAAACCATTTTGTAAAGAAAAATAAACTACGAATATCAGTAGTGATTTTCGACATGATTCTTTAAATAAAATGAAACGCGTTCTGACTTTCTCACATCATCCTCAGAGAGATATTAAATAATGTTTATTGACAAGTTCCGATGTATACAGTGTCCAGTTTTGAGAGGAGGGGTTGGGTATTTGGAAGATTTCAAATAGAAGGTTTGCCGCTGATGGTTAAGGAGAGCTGTATATAATACAGTCATACTTGGGCACTACTCTAACTTTTAAGGTAGTATTAAGGTATTGAAGATAATATTAAGTTCTGCTGGTTGGAACTGGGACAGTTTACGAAACAACTTTCCCTGATATGCAATTCACTTATGCCATGCCATATGAACGAAACTGATCTTTTCGGGGACCTTTGATTCTTAACATCATGATGATTTTTTATTACATCTCATCTGAAAACGCCAAATACAAAAAATTTATTGTCAAATATTTTAGTTTCTTGTGATTATATATTCAAAATTTTATGATACGTTTTCATATACTTTTGCAAATAATAGTGTGTTACAATATAGCCTGTTTCCTAAAATATTGAAACATATATTTATTTGGCGAAATGAACCATTTAAGTGCAATCATATGCTGCTCAACGAATGGTATTTTGCTTCAGAGGGCGCGTTCCAAAATTCGCTGCTAGTGCTGCCAAAGCCTTCCATAATCAACAGGCAGAATTGCGCGGTGACAAACGACGTCAGTCAATTGATGACGTTTCCTAATGATCTACTGCCCCTACTACTGCTCTCGGGCTGCTATAGCGGCAGTAAAGCCGTTGCTATGGCAGTCATCACAAACAACTTGCGGAAAAACCAAATCTACAAGATAAATTAATAAAATCAGAAGTTTCGAGCAACTGCTTCACACATTTCAATGTTTATATCGGCGAGAGCAAAAAGTCTAGATGCACTTAATTAACAAACAGAACCTAATTAGCGTACCTACCAATATTAGTCTGCAGAACACATTTATTTGTCAAGTATGTAAGTTAATTAAATACCAGCTAATCGTACAGGTGAATATTTCAGAAGAATGAAGAAGAAGCGTTAATAAAATCATGGGGAAGTGGAAAACATCAGTAGTGATAAAAGTAGAAAAACAATTGTACTGGCGAATGAAAGCGACTTGTAAAATAATCAAAAATTGATTTAGTGCCATGATTAATGTGGTGCATGTAATTATTCATATATCTTACTACACTGGTAAATTAGCACAGTACTGGCATGCATAATAATTGTCGGGAAACGTAATTTGTTGCATAAACCTAATCGTTAGTGAAAATATTATGCGATGCAACCCTCAACAACCCGTATCCTTAATCCAGTTTTTGGAATCACTTTTGGAAACACTTTTTACAACTGGCCATGAAGAAAATCAGGGCTTGATAAATATGTTCGAAGACTTGTTTATAAGCTCAAGATTAAAAATGCTTATTTTAAATTCGATAATGCAATGTATAATGGAGATTTACTTACCAAAACAGGGTTTTTTCCTTGTTCGCGGAGCTGACACGTATTTACTTTATTCTCATCAGAGAAGGTAACGAAATGGAATTTACGAAGTATGAAAACAAGGCAATGAAAATTAGTATTTAATTAGAATCCTATTTACTAATGTCATTTTGATTAGCATTAAGATTTAACGTATTGAGAATCACTTGTCAAAATAATCACCAAGCAATTAGGCCATGTTGAATTTCATGCGGGCAGTAAACCGCTGCCGACCGTTACGAAATTACATACAACTGCAGCAGCGGCAGTACTGTTTCATGATCCGTTTTACGGCAGCACCGGCTGTGCTGGAAGTGAATTTCGGAACGCGCCCAAATAATATCGCTATTGTTTTGCTTACCTTGCCTGGCAACCGCATGAACGATTTGACACAGTTTGTAAACAATGAACATGAACAGCACACGACAGATTACTAACAAAATTTCACGTTTCCACAAGTTTAATTCTTATTTATTTTAATACCGATGGAAGATTTTGAGGTAAGTAAACATAATTTTGTCATTCGTTCACGTTTTTAATTTGTAGACACGATGTGAAGGCAATATGTTTCATTTCATGTAGAATATATTAATCAGACTCTACCATCAGAGACTTTATTAAATATCCTATTCATCAATGAAAAAATGTGTACGCTGTGATATAGTAAATGAAATGTTGTTAATATGGGAGATATGACCGTTGTTTTCTTTTTTACCATAGTATGGAATTGATCATACCGAGTAATTCATTTTGGTTGTCACATTGACGTTCATGTCCTGGTCATTTTATGTTTATCACACTATGCAAAATTGTGTGATTAGATTTATTTGGCGTAATGAGAGTAGAATGTAGTTATGTAACTAGTTACCCAGATGTTAATAGATTAGTGTACTAAGGATATGATAAATATTTACTCGGAAAAGATTTGCTGTATAAACACGTGCATTTCTCAAAAACGGTGCATAAGGAAAACGGCACTGTTTCCACAAACGTTAATTCCTTCACTGTTTAATTTGTATTTTACTCTTGCCATGCATTAATCGATATTTTTATCTCATTTATTTTTGTTTATTAGAGCTCTTTCAATAATTGTGGTGAAAGTAATTGAAGTTCATGAATTGAATTATTCCGTCTGCAGTGCTGACATCTCTTAGAAATATTTTATGACATACATATCATTAGCATAAATTCGGCTTAAAAATAACATATGGACTTTTACTTTTTTATATTTTTCTTTGGCTGGAGAATTCAGGGCAGGAATCAAAATTTCTCAACAAAAATGTGTAACATTCAGTAGCCGGCCATTAGGTTGCACTTGTAGGCAATGGCTAAATATTCTGTAAATAGTGAATAACTTATTGTTAGTTAAAATTACTTTCTTAATAGGTTAAGCTTTTAATCTCAAAGTAATATCTCTTTCATCATCATAAAATGGTATTCTGACTACTGGCAGATCCCAAGCACCAGAACTGTCTCCAACTCGTCCCGTCCCGGCCCTCTTCTTTGGTTTACTTGTAACTTCTTTTTATCTTCACTTTGTCTGTCATTTTCAGCCTTCTTCTTCCCCTTCTCTTTTCTCCCTCCACTGTTCCCTCGACTGCTGTATTTAAAATCACTTTCACTCTTAAAATATGTCCGATCCAGTTTCCCTTTCTCTTCTGTATTGTATTCAGTAGTGTTCTTTCCTCCCTAACTCTTCCCAACACCTCATTTCTTAGTCCAATTCACCCAATTTACTCTCTCTAGCCTCCTCCACACCCACATCTCAAAGGCTATGATCCTATCCTTCTCTCATCTTCCCAAGGTCCACGTTTCGCATCCATGCAATATAACACTCCATACATAATCTTTCACCAGTCTCTTCCTTAGTTTTAGGTCTATACCACTCCATAACACATTTCTCTTCTTATTAAAAGCTTCCTTTTCCACGGCATTTCTTGACTTAATCTCTACATGACTCTTCCAATCTTCCGTCAACATACTCCCCAGATATCTATACTTTCTAACCTGCTCTATTCTTCACTCATTTGCCATAACGTTCACATTTCCTCCATCATTCACCCTCGTAACTTTCGTTTTCCCAACATTTATTTTCATTATACGACTTCATGTTATCTAAAAATCGACGGATTCACTTAAAATCAACACAATAGCAATAACCGTGGATGCAGTTAGTAGACGTTCACTTCATCTCAAGCGCACTTGTCCACACATCAACCGATTCCGATTTGTTTTGAATGGCGCTCTCTATAACGCAGGGTCTGAAACGAATGGAAAGCCATATGAGAGATGGATGTGAGCAGAGCACTGGTGCGAATGGAAAGTACCTAATAATGGCTTCATTCTGAGAGATATCCTTGTTTATAATCATTGAAATAGTTCCGCGATGAGCTTCCAGAGGCCACCGTTCACCGTCTACGAGGACTGTCCCGCGGGCTTGCCGCACGCTCGGCACGACCGCCGCTTCCGCGGCGCCCAGGCGAGGGAGCCGATCTCGAGGCGAGGACGGGGGCTCATCGGTCACGTGCCCCCGCGCAGCCCCCCGCCCCCACCGCCGTCCCGTCGCCCCGTCCCCCGGCCCCCGAGGCGCCAGGAGAGGATCAAGTCGCCGTTCCTGCTGCCGCCCCCACGAGATCGCATCTTCTGCTTCAGCCCACCGACGGAATACGGCGAGGACTGCGAGTATGACAACAGCCGGTGAGTGATGCTCTTGACACCTTCATTATTTATCACATTAAAATAAAATCTCTATTACATGTTCCTCCAATAACATGCCCCGGTTTTTACATTTCTGGAAAATAAACATATTTTTAAGAAACGGTTTCGGGCATACCTTTGTGGGTTATAACAATAATAATTAATAAATATTTACTAGCTCTAAGTACAATACCCCTAAGAGCACCAATATTACAATAAAAATTGTGGTGAGCTTAAAAAAAACAGTATTAAACATGAACAATTAGTTGAAACATATTTGAAACATAGCAATATAAAGAGAATACAAAAATTATTATGCATATTAATATCTCAAATATCAAAAAAGAACTAACAATAAAAGACATTTTAATGAAGATTGTACAAGATCAAAGTAGGAAACGGATGGAAATATAAATATAACAATTGGAATTTACGTTATTGGAGTTATAATTGGAATTGTAGTAGGAAAGTTAGATCAATTTTCAGCACAACTTTTTCCATATGTAGTTTGATTTATCACGACCATGGTTTCGTCACAGTGTAATATCTTCAGGCACCTTCAAAAGTTATGCTGAAAATTCATCAAACTTTCCTACAAATATGTTTTTGTCAATCTCAGGAAATTATTTGGGGGCAATTGGTTATTTAGCACTGTAAACAAGATGTGAAAATCGTTTTTAGCCGTAAAATTATGCAGTCCTTATGACGAAATTGATGAAGTCCATTCGTTTAATATTTTACGCCGCTTCTTAAAAATCAATTGTCTTTAAAATAGGATAGTATGCACGAAGCAATGCATTAGGCCCGTTTCAAATGGACGCGGACGATCTGCGCGCCCAGAGCGTCTCGTCCTTTCACATTGGCGCGGACGACATAAATCCGCGTGTCCACGTAGGACGCCGAGTCTTTCATCGAGCTCTCACAACAAACTACAATCTGCTTCGTCCGCACAAGCCATCCGCGTTCATGTGTATGCACCAACCTGTGTGGTCCGTACGCGTTCGGATGTACCGCGGCGCGGAGGGGCCACGCGGATGGCTCTACCGAGTGCAGACGATCCGCGTTCATGTGAAAGCTTCCATTACTGCCAATGGAACTTAGTCCGCGCGCGTAGCGGATCGTCTGCGTCCATGTGAAACGGACCTTAATGTGCCAAAAGTGGTTTGCAAGGACAGGACCGTGTGGAGGAAATTGTTAAAATCGGAGGCAGTTTCTTTTTTGTTTATTTCTTACGAAGCATGTAAAAGTTCCAAAAAGTAAGCCCATCGACGATTAATTTTATTTTTAATTTTATCTGCCATTTTTATAGGTCTGACGTCAATAATTAAGCACTTACCACAATGCCTACCCCAAGAGGGAATGGCGAGATTGATTAAAGTATTCTGCCAGCTGATTGGTAGGTTCTTGGACAGTCCCCATTCTGTATCCCAATCTAATAGAAATTGTCTCGCTTTCCCTCCTAAGGATGGCCCGTTATTAGATCCCTCTTCAATTTTTCATATCTTCTACCTCCTCTTATTTCTTCCAGAATTCCTATCCTCTTCCTTCCTCTTCCACGCTTCCCCAGTGTTCTCCCCTTTATCACTCTCTTCAACATGCCCTCTCCTCTCAAAACCTCCTTCATCCATCTCTTCTGCCTTTTCTGACCTTCTGCCACAAGCATCCTCTTCTCTCCGACCATATCCAGTATCTCCTCGTTCGTCTTTCTCGCCATCCAGCTAACCTTCTCCATCCTTCTCCAAACCCACATCTCAAACGCCTCAAGTCTACGCACATCCTCCCTTCGCAATGACCAAGTTTCCGACCCATGTAGCGCCACGCTCCATATTAAAGTTTTCACGAGCCTCTTCTTTACGTCTCTTCTCAGACCCCCCCCTCATCAATTCCCTTCTCTTCGAAAATGCTTCTTCATCAAGCGCAATTCTGCATCTGATGTCCTTACCACTAAACCCATTCGACTCCAAATTACTACCCCGAGATGGAATAAATATACTTTATCTCAAGAATTTAATGTTCATTGCATATACCCTTAAATTATTAGTTCATGCGCAAAGGTAAAAAATTAAAAGCGAATTATTTTAATATTCAGTAGCAGTCATCTTAAATTCTTAAAATAATATAATTTTACGGATGTTTATGATCGCTATCCTGGAATAACGCCACATTATCATTAAATTTATCAGTAAAACCATTGACTAAGTGGTATTTATGCTTTCCATTTGTATTAACATATTTTTTGTTTATAACCATTTGATAGGAGCCCTATGGAATTTCCAAGGACATATGCACAACCTTCTCCTGGGGAAGCGCGTCCACCTGCCGAGGGCTCCATGTGGAGGTAAAGTCCACGTATTCTTACAATATATAATATAACATATAGCATCGACGCTACGGCATTGTATTCTGTTTTTTAGCTACCTGCATTCGAACACCACAGTTTTTTTCGTGCGTTTTTTTCTTCTCTAACACCTTCCTTCACCTTCTGAACAAACGAAATATTATGAGATAAATTAAAACGATTGTATTGTACGATATATACATAACGAAAGCATTATTCGTGAAACTTCGTTCTTAATTGAATTTCGGTGATCTTATTTAATATTCTTTCCTTATTGTATCATAGCATCCTCGGAGATAGCTTACCGGTGATCCTATTTAGTATGCTTTTATTATTATACCATACTATCCTCGGGGCTAGCTTACCGCTAACGAGTGCGTCCACTGGGTTGCGGATGGTGGTTCGACCTTTAGATATAGAGATTAACTGCGAAATAAGCGAGGTTACTCGACGAATAATCAGTCGTGTACTAAAAGCGGCAGTATCTAGAGGGTGTATCTTGGGCAAAACGACCCAAAAATGCTACGAAAACTCGTCAGGATGCCATGACCTGGCTAATGGCTGCCGCCAACTAATCGGCTTCCAGTAACTTGAGGAAGGGGGCACCAGTCCTCCTTCACATGAGTGAAGGTTGACACCTCTTGAGTTTGTACAGCGACACTCATTACAACATAGGCAAGGTTGAAGGCTAAGGAAAACCACCAAATTGTTATCTCGAGGAGAAGCAGCTCTTCAACTATCTGATAAGTTCTTCTCGGGTTTCCCACCGGGTTAGGCTCTCCATGATCGACGACGTTTCGGCAGAAGACTTTACTGCCATTATCAAGGCTATGGAGGGCAATTCATCAAAGCCCATCCAGAGCATTGACAATGGCCAGAGTGAGAGTAGAGCCAGAAGCTCATCCAGAGCCTTGATCATGGCAGGAAAGTCTTCTGCCGCAACTTCGCCGATCATGGAGAGCCTGACCCGGTGGGAAACACGATAAGAACTTATCAGCACCATTCGCCGGGAAAGTCTGAAATAATACATCTTCAACTATCTCTCTATCATTTCATACTAAAAGGTGTGACGGAATTCTCTCTGGTAAAATATTCCGTAGGTACACTAGTCCCCTATTCGGATCTCGGGGCGGGGGTTACTCGAGAGGGTACATCAGTCAAGAACGATAAGCAGCTTTTTAGGATTAGTACCTGGAATGTAAGATCACTTCGGGGCTGTGGAAGACTTGAAAACGTGAAATTGGCGATGGTAAAAATGGATCTGGATGGTTTGTTTCAGTGAAATTAAATTTCCCAAAGAAGGGACTTCTGGAGTGCCAGCTACCGGATTATCCACTCTATATCTACGAATGGAAACGCATTTGTTAGTATAATACTCAGGAAAATAAGCGGTATGCGAGTGAAAACATATTTTCAATACAGTAAAGGGTTATTATGGTTGGATTAGAAAAAAAACCTAAGGACACGATGGTGGAACAAGTACACGTGCCCACATCAGATTACGAAGATATCAACATAAAAGATATGTACGACCGAATAGAAGAAGTGATTAGGAATGTAAAAGGGGATAAAAACTTAATTATTCTTGGGGGCTGGAATTTTATTGTAGGGGAAGGCAAAGAAGGTAAGACAGTAGGGAAGTATGGTTTGGGAAAATGTAAGGATAGGGGAGAAAGGTTGATTTAGTTCTGCGTACAAAATGTCCTTGTCGCTATTTACACACTATTTTGAAAACCTCCAGCTAAGAACATACACGTGAAAAATGCCAGGAGACGGAAGAATATTTCCAATACTCTATATATTAGAAAACAGCGATTTATTAATCAAATAAATACTGCAAGAGCTTCCCTGGTACGATTATTGATAGCGAACATAATTTGGTTATGATGAAATGTCAGCTGTTTAAAAAACTGAAGAGACCGACTAAGAATCGCTGATACGTTGAAAGACTGAGACAAAACAGAACAGCTATTAGTCTATCTAATTGCACTAAACCAAACTGAAGAGAATGAAAACGATTCAGTATCAATCGAAGAGAGATATCAAGAGGTCAAAAAAGGAATTATTAGTGCAACCGAAGAGAAGGTGATGAGATGAGAAGTGATGAGAAAAACAGAGAATCGGAAGCAATGGATTACACAGGTAGTCTTGGACCTAATAGATGAAGGACGAAAGTACAAGAAAATATGTAAATAAACTCTAAAACAGAGGAAGGACTGTAGAGGTATATTATAATAAGAAATGCGATCAGCCGTAAAGCAAGAAAGGCCAGAGAATTATAGATGAAATACTTATGTAAAGAGGTCGAAGGCCATATCTTCAAGGCAAAAGTTGATTCTGGATACAAAACGGTAAGAAGCTAATTTTTAGAAAAACCAATATAAGGTAATGTCATTCGGAGTGAAGGAAATGAAAGTATTAT
The DNA here is from genome assembly GCA_963573305.1 of Pyrrhosoma nymphula. Taxonomy (NCBI): domain Eukaryota; kingdom Metazoa; phylum Arthropoda; class Insecta; order Odonata; family Coenagrionidae; genus Pyrrhosoma; species Pyrrhosoma nymphula. The sequence continues at coordinate 118,746,066 of OY754334.1, read as the reverse complement.
TGAAAATGGAGAATGAACAAAGAGATGAAAGGGTACCTGGAGAAAATATACAGTGGCAAGGCACTGATTCCTTGGATAATAGAGGATGAAGACGCTCTGGATGAAGAGGAGATAGGATATTCCATATTAGGATCAGAATTTGATGCTGCAGTAAAGGATTTGAATGAGAGAAAGGCGCCCGAAGTTGTTGAAATTCCCTCGGCGTTCCTAAGTATGCAAGAATGAGGAATCTGAAGAAGCAATATAGATTGATATGTGACATTTATTCCAGTGGGCAAATACCCATGGACTTAAAAAAAGAATGCAATAATTCCTATCCCTTACAAGATAAGAGCCGAGAGATGCGAAGACTTAAGAACAATTAGCCTTACAGCACATATGTGAATATTCATCGAAAATTCTGACTAGAATCATTTACAGGAGGATGGAACAAAATATGGAAGAATTCCTGGATGAAGACCAATTTGATTTCAGAAAAAGTAGGGGAACGAGGGAAGCTATTTTTGCCCTTATACTTATCATAGAGAAGAGGATTCAAAAGGACCACCCATCGTATATTTGCTTCGTAGATTTAGAGATAGCATATGACAATATGGACGGGAGCATAATGCTGACAACACTAAAGAGTATAGTAGTGTCAATTAATGACAGAAGAGCAATATGCAGGTTGTATGAGGAACAACTGGCAGTGATTAAATATGGCGGAAATGCAGAGGAAGCAGAAGTGAGGAAAGGAGTACGACAAGGATGCGCGTTGTCGCCAATCACCTTCAATATATACATTGATAAATTAATTAATAAAATAATGACAAATCAAAAACTGGAGGAGAAGTGCATGGAGACAAAATCATCACGGTATACTTTGTTGATGGGATAGCAAATATTGCTGAGAAGAAAGAAGATCTGACGATATTGCTGAACAGTATGGACAAAACTCTGAAAAAATACAAGCTGAGGATTAATGTGAAGAAAACCTAGGTTACGGTTTGTGGAAGAAATCAAGAAAACAAAATCACCGTTTAGCTTGGGCAGCAAAAACTCGCGCAAGTGGATGAATTTTGTTATCTGGGAAGCAGGATGAACATCGATAGAAGAAGCAAAAAAGATATTGTGAGCAGATTAGCCCAAGCAAAGAAGGCTTTCTACCAGAAGAGGAGTATGCTAACAGCTAGCAACACAAGTCAGGTAGTTAGGAAGCACTTTATTTAAACATATATTTAGAGCGTGCTCTTATATTGTAGTGAAGTCTGAACAATAACAGCAACTGAGAAAAGGAGATTTGAAGCAATGTAGATGTAGTATCACTGAAGAATTATTAATATTATATAGACGGAGAGAATCACTAACGAAGAAATCCTACGAAGAGCTGGGGAGAAAAGAAGAATCATGAGCATTTAGCGAATAAGGAGAGACAAACTTACTGAGCACATTTTACGACACAACAGCCTAATGGAAGTAATATTGAATAGAGAAATAAATGGGAAGAATTATAGAGGAAGACCAAGAATGGATTACATTAAGCAAACATGAAGGATGTCAATGAAAATAGTTATGCAGGAATGAAGCGGATGGCAGAGAGTGGAATGGAGAGCTGCTGCAAGCAAATCTTCGGATTTATGACTACTGATGATGGCATACCACCAGCTGGAATTGCATCTGATAAAATCTCAGATACTGCATTCAAACACATACTCACTAAATAGAGGCGTGATTGAGGCCGGCGGATGGCCAAGATGGGTTGACGGTTGGGAGTGAAGATTTCATCATATTTCGGAGCATATCACGGAACTCTTTGGCCTTATTTTGAGCGGTATTAGATTTCTCTATCAAGTTAAATATTCCCTATGCAATAATCGATACGAATACGTTTCTTAAGATCAGCTTAAGTAAAGCTTTAAGGATTTAATCGACAATGTCACCAATGATTCAATTCATAGCATACTCTCAAAAGGACTGGAGTTTTTCATCTACTCCTTTACATGCTAGGCCAAATTAATTCTTGATAAATTAGTTTTATATTTAAATAAATAATTTAAAAATTATAATTAAATTAATCCTGTTAATAAGTAGGCATGATAAATATTGCTTCGTTTTTTATGATAATAGAAAAGTAGATTGATAAAAATGGCATTAGACAGCTAACATCCAGCAGGCTAGTCTCGTGATCGTTTTCATTTCTCGAAACATTTTGCTAAGTTTGTGACTTCTACTGGTGACATAAGAATCGTGTGCCTCTAAGAGGGGTGAATTCATCATGCATTAAGGACGAAAATATGAACGGTGGCACTGAATCTGGGATACACGCTAAGTCCAACAGCAACGGGACGGTATATGCCATGCTTGCATGCTATGCATTGCATTTGCCATGCTATGCATTGTTGTTATTTCTAAATTTTACCTTTATTACTATATGGAACGTATTTTATTTTGAATTGTATTTTTCTATGTGCCAAGTCACCTAGTTGTCTCCGTTTACCGTTTGTTTTCTATCCTTTTTCAGCAGGTACAACTTCCAGTTTTCTCCAATAAATCAAGAGCAGATGGGCACCATTCGTGATCGAACACCTGAGGTAATGCGAGACGAGAGTCCATTTTATGACAGCCCTCCGCAGTAAGTAGAACTTCACATTATTAGATATTTTAACTTGTTAACCGTTCCCTTTAAGAGTACGGTGCCTAAACTACTTGAGATTGAAAGTTACAAAATTTGAAATTTTTTTCGACGGTTTAGAGTTTAAAATTTTGCTGGAACTTGAAATTTCCCAGTACTTATTGCATTTTCCTTCAAATAACGGTAAGTTTCAAATTGGCATACAAATCAAGAACATACACAGGTGCTTCGCTGTGATTTTTCTACAGTATTGTTACATAATCATTGTTTCATAAAGTATAAGCTGATTCGTACGGATATACATGTACTTTACTTTGATTAAGTGAACTCTTTTTCAATAAGGAAGGTAATAATCGTATAAATAAGTCAATATTTATTTTAGCTTAAAATAAAATAATAATTATGAAAACTCTCAGAGAAAATATTATTTGCCTTAACCGGAGGTATTTTTTTCCTTTGGGATTTTCACACTTATTTCCATTTACGGCTTATCCTATGAAAGGAAATACCGTGGTCTGTGCCAGTAACCTCCATATTTGTCCAAACTATAATTATTATTTCGTGTCTGCATCTAAGATTTATCAAATATGATTTGAGTTAGCAGTTAATTTCAATACCCGAGGTAGTTTTGGAAAAAAACACTTTTTTGGTATAAAGGCACCGACGTGATATCATAATCAATGCATCAACTTTGCACCTCATTTGCATAAATTTGGAATATTTTTCTTTAGAGTATCACCTAATAATAATCTAAAGTCCATATCAGCGCCTTAACAGACTTTAAAAATACTGACTCTATCGCACTCGCTAAGTAGGAATGCCGTAACAATTTTCCAATGAGTTGGTAGGCGTGTGATCTGTGTAATAAGAAATATTCGAGTTCCAAAATTTAGGAACTTGTAGATAATTAATTACCCACGCACAATGCTGATGGACTGAGATTCACTAACTAGACTGCAGGAAGGAGTATGAATACACTGTCTGAAAACTCCTTACCTTTAAATAGTACCTTTGAGCAAGTATTTCAGCTTTAGCTATCCACAGGTTCGACTATATACTAAGTAATGTGTGTATTACCTAAAATAAGTATTATAATTTTCCAGGATAATGTTTGTCATGTAAGTTTCTCTGGTTGCTTATTCATTTATTTCTTTTAATCTTCATTTGCTTCACCACAGATTGCACCCCTCTCCTGGTTATGGTGCTGACGTTGGAAATTACGGATTTCTCAATAAAGCTTGGTAAGTATTGGATAAAAAATCTCGAGCATTTATGTACCTATGTATTCCATACTCTCCACCCTATAGGAGTCACTTACTAGGATTGTGGGGTGCTTCAGTAACAAGGGACATTCGAACCTCAGTGTCCATAAACAAACCAAAGTTCGCGCTTTATATATAAGTAATATTACTCTTAAGCAGTTGTCGTCGAACTTATTGTTAGAGTAAAATATGCTATGAAAATTTTTATATCGCTGAATCAAATTAATTGAGCATTTATGTTCTCTTTAACAGGCAAGAAATTAATCTATCGCCAGTAAATTACGATGATATGCTAAGAGTTCAGGAAGAGCTTGGAGAACAAATATTACCGGTAATCGAACTGTAAGTCTAAGAGACGAAAGTTACAAAATTAAAAAAATTAAAATAAGGCCTAACTAATCTTTGGTAATACATGAGTACAGTCACTCTAATTTATATTTTTCATGTCTGCTAATGTCAGCTTTGGCTTTGGAATAATTCCAAATTAAATTATAAATTATAAATTAGCTTTAAAACTTAGTTGTTATGAATGAATGAGAAACTCTTTTGAGAGAAATTTTTTTTACGTTTACGAGATACTTTCACTCATATTCCTCACTCATATTTCAAAGTAAATACTATCTGAGTGCTGAGTAGTAGACGTTACATAAGTTCTTTCTTTGAAAATAACCATATCTGATTAATTTAATGATTATTACCTATTTCTCCCCTGTAGGTAATAGATACGAAACGTTTTGGCTTACTGTGCACATATTTTACGTACTTTTCTCAATTTTAGGCCAACTGAAGAGGACCCTGATGATCCAAAAGAAATATTTGAGGAAGTTGTTCACGTTTTAGACCCAAATCCGAAGTGTTATCCAATGAGGAGAATCCGATCACGGTAAAATGAATTCTGAATATCTCTATTCCAGTAGTTAATAAAAGCTAATGCAGAGGTCTGAATAAGCAGTTGAGTTGAAGAGTTATTCATGAATTTTACTTCTTAAACATGGTATGACTTTTTATACTTCATTGGTCATGTATTAAGTGTAGTTATATCTTAAGTACGCCTAGGTGCGAACAACTACGTACGTAGGACCGTACGTAGTGGTTCAATATTTAATGGTTTCTATCGGCGATGTATGCCTCTTGCATGTATCATGCAGCTGAATATATAGTATGTCTGCAATCTTCCCATAGTTTCCTCCATTAATCTCTCTATCTTCTTCTTGGAATACCAAATTTTATTTATCCTCTTTGAGCGTGGTCCTCTCCGCCCTTATTAACGTTGATCAATTGTAACCAGTAGTAATCTCGGTCTTCTTGTTCAACCTGCTTTCATTGTTCTTAAGGCGTTTGAGCTCATTTTGAGCAGTATATTGGTGCGAGACGCTGTTTCCAACAGATAAAAATACATTATATCTCAAGGTAACATCTTTTCAAGCTAACCAGAGGGGTATTTAATTAAAGCGCACTTGATTTAACGAACACATACTTTTTTTGGAGGCTAGATGTTCATGGCGGCTCATTTATTCAATTTATAGATAAGATAATATATTCTAAAAGGACTCTTTTATTTTAAAATTTTCTTACCCTTTGCTTTTGTAGCCGAAGTGTTCTATATCCTGACGGCCGCGTTGAGGAACAAGAGGACGAATTTGTCGAAGGGCCCGAGGAAACGGAGGTTGATCGCCAATTCCAGTGAGTCAAGTATCAAAAGTCTCTCCAGCATAATAATATGCACCTACCGGGAAAAGTTATTTGTGATGATATCTCAAACTGCACGTTAATTTTAGGAATAATCTACGATTTCAGAGCGATCCTCACAACATTACCGTTTCCTTTTCCGCAAGAAACTCAATTATAAGTCTATAAATTGTCTCCAATATTTTATTTTTACGAAGAAAAGTGTTTAAAGGGATTTTTTATACTATGCCTACGTCTTGATGGCGAGTGTAATTTCAACTATAAATTGTGGTGCAATTGCAACCACAGTTCCTATCAATGGATTGCCGAAAAGTGCTTATAAAGAAAATTATTAGTCCGTGGTTTTAATTTTTACCTTTATTGAAGTTAAATATAAGTGCCATTCACTTTTATGATATTCTAAATTAGATAATTGTGGATAGAAATGCATGATGGAAGTTAGCAACATTTTTTGATATTCATACTTTCCCCTTTTCACATTCATCAATAAGTCCAAGACTGTGGCTTTTGCTCGCATTGCCCACGCCTTGGGCCGGTACTATGTAGAGCTACCCGTTCATACCCATCAAAATGAACAATTATGGTCATTAGTTTTAAGTTTCATCATGTTATTTTAAAACCTTGAGATTTAACTTTTTCCTGTTTTGGGTAGTAATATCCGTGTAATTTATCATTTTCCCTCGAATAAAGGCATTAATACAGTTAGATTTACATATATGTATCAAACTCTGGCTTACAATTCCTACCACATCAATCCTTAGACTGTAACTTAGGGAAAAACTAAGTCTGCAACTTGAATTTTCAGGATAACTAGCACTAAGTAGATATTTTTTTACTGTTAAACTTCTCTACATGTTCTTACTTGCTAGGCCGTAATAATATATATTTAAAAAATGGTGGGCTGTAAAACTGGTATTACCAACTCTCTTACAAACTCTAAACCCGCATATTCTTAAGCCATCTAATCCATGAAAGCTAATCCATGAAATTATAAAGCATTTAGATACATGTTAGCGTTATTGTTTGGTATTTTGTATCCCTTGATATGAATTCTGAACGTTAAAGATTGTGAAAAATCTTTTATATTGACAACTTTACATTAAATTTTCTAAAATAAGAAATACTGAAATTATTACGAAATTATTTAACAAAAATATAAATGATCCTACAGTATGGTACAGTGATTAAACGGTATACAATTCTGTAGCGCTGAAAACAATTTAACTAGGTGCACAGGAGCACATCAAAGGATATTATTTAAGAAATATCAGAAGAAGCTAATACTAAAGTAGCATGCATAAAATACTCATGATATAGTGAAGATTGTTTGGTACAGTCTTCACTGAAATACCTACCAACTTGGGAGTTAAGCATATCCTAACATTTTTAAACTATGTCAGCACATCAATATGATTACAAATCTGTTAAACAATATCCAAAAGCTTTATCATAAAATACTTTCCTGTTCATAAATCAAGGGTTACCCATGATTTTGAAAATTTTCAGTACCTTTCTCATATATAATTTTCTTCTTTTACCTGCTAGGTATCAGCCTGCCAACAGAACGCCATATTGTCCATACGCCACTCCTACTGTCCCAAACATTCAGGTTCAGCCACCCACACCTTTACCCGGTAGTGCAGCAAGGTATTTCATTAATTTATTTAACAGCCTTCATTTGTATGTTGTTTCTTATGCTCTCAACTAATACTATCCAGGTATTCCGTTGCAAGGTTCTAGTATATTAATTATAGTATAATATTAGTATCATATTGTTGCGTATGTGTACAGCGTCTGAGTAAAGTGGTATGCTAAGTTTTGATGGACCTATACCATAACCTGATTCATGCATTTATCCCGTGGTGCACCCATAGTGAAATATGACTTATTGACTAGCAAAGTTAAATTATTAGAGTACCAGCAGGCTTTGGAATTTGCTAATTGTCTATGTCCTCGCACTCTCGTCTGAAGCACTACTTAGTTATTTAGAGAATATTTAAAGTGCAATGCAGAAATATTTCGACCAATAGAGGAAATATTAAAATATCTCGAGCTCAGTTATACTGCTCTTATTTAGACTAAAATACCTTTTATAGTATAGGAATATTTGTATGACTTGTCTCTTGCATTTGTATATGTTACTATCTAGGAAGCATCTCAGTCACTCACTCACCCCGCAGCCATACCAAGGAACTCCAGGAGAATCTTACCTTGAATTTGCATCGGACATTGGGTTGAGGCCTAGGTAAGTGACATGATTTTTATTTGCAAAGATAATTTGATGATGTGACTCATAATAGAATATAGTGCCTTTTTTAAGTACTCAACTTTACTACCCAAATTTTCCACTCTCACAATGAACATCGAATGGAATTTACGTGCCTGAGAAAGACATATTAGGAAAATCATCAAAAAATTTAAATAATTTTTCCCAAGGAAATTAAAGAAATGATCTGCATGCCATTTAACTAATTACCATTTTGAATTCAACACTGGAGGTATGTTGGAGGTGTGTACACGATACAAATACCCTTCATTTTATTTCTTTACCACATCCTTGGCATTGTCTTTAATAGTCCAGCTGCATGCCTCCATTTCTCACTCATTAGGAGTAAAACTTTCGCTCAGATTAGAAGTAATATGATTGGAAATAAATTTCTATTGATATATAGTTAGTATATTTAGTCATCTGAAGTCTGCCCTGGCTTGTTCTGTGACAGAACATTGTTGAATTACTTCGCCAATAAAAAATTATATTATTCACTATTTTTTTCACCTAGCTGCTTCTTTCTACCGATTTTCCAGGTTAGTTTGAGATATTCTGATGTCAACAAATCATCCAGAAAAACAAACACTCAACGTTTGAGAGCATACTCAAAATATTCCATCAATAAAATAATGCTCTAAGTTTTATAAATTTATCTGGTGAAAATCAATTGATTTGGTTCGTTAATTTTTTTCGGAAAGTCCCCCACATTCACCTTTCATTAGGCTGGGACGTTACGTCGGGCCAGGTGGAAAAAGGGAGGGGAAAGAGAATGAGGAAGGTGATTTTAGCACGCATTTTTGTTTTACATGGTACTTCTACGTGCAGTCTACGTGGGTGCAGAAATACATACGCTGAGAGATGATATTCCCGAAATTTCTTATTCTTAATATCTAGTAATACGTGAAAAACTGAGTATTAATTAACTCGGAATTTCTGTGCAGTTATTCCAATTTATTTCTTGAAGAACGCATGCCAAAGAATTTTTTAAGTTAACTTCTGCAACAAAAATGCTGAATTTAAGGCATCGATTGACGTATACACTATTAAATATGAGCCATGGTAATAACTACGAATTGAAATTCATCCAGGTGTATCATTAATAAACATATTTGCACCATGGGGATATTGGGAAACGAAGGTTGGGGAATATTTAGTGGCAATTAAGACGCATTACAACTGTTACTGCAATGAATGAACTAAAATTATTAAGAAAAGCTAAAAGAATTAAATGGATAGTGATCTAATTGATTGGAGGAGTTGAATGCTAGTGATTCAGGTAAAAGTTAAGAGAGGAGTGCATACTCGATTAATTTTCAAGTAGGCCTTTTGTACGTATACTAAAGTCTTTCATGAAGTAAGTGACCAATAAGTAGAAGAATTAAAACAGAAGAGGCTATGAGAAATAAAGGAACTAGATAATTTATCTAATAAAAAACGGGGATCTTGAAGAATGGATTCTTTTACGGTCGGGCTTAGAAGTTGGAATGGTGAATTACAACTAAATGATGTTCTTTAGCCCATATTAGGTATGGGGAGCCATAACCTTTAAGATTTTGATTCGATGAATCCTTGTAATAGGCTGACGTTCATTTTGAAATTTCGAAAGGCATTGCATTTAGAAAGTGCTATTATCTATCCCATCGAATGGTTGGAGTGTCTCATGATTATATACTGATAGGCTTTATGTATAGATTCCCCCGAGGACAGACCTTGATGGCTGCCTTATTTTGATATTCCTTGATGCTTCTCTTGTATGACACTTCAGATTGGATAACGGTCTATTTTTGTTACTTTACTATTTGAATAAATGACTGTTTCATTTTTAAATTAATGAATACATACGTAGATCTCTTATGCCATTTGACATAGAGAAACAGTATATTAGGACCCCAACGGTGGAGCGTAATTTGTAAAAATAAAACTTAAAACATTCTTTTTTATGCCGTGTTCTTTATTTTTCATGAAGAAAAGAGCCTGGGACCCCTCCAAAAGCAGCTGATGAGGAATTGATATTTTTACTCGCAAAAGCGAAGAAAATAAGGTAAAGTAGTTCGTACTCACATTTTGCCTCTAGTTCTCTTTAAATTGTTCAAATTGTTTTGTTTTTAAGCCTGCCCCAGTTTCCAGCAGTAATTCCAATGGTACAGTTAATCACTGCTAAAGTTTAATATTATTTATTGAATAAAATAATCGTTTTGAAATCTAAACATTCATGCACTTCTTCCCCATTTTAACACGGATGAAAGCTGACTTATCATTATTTTTTCCTTGTTTTTCCAAGAAAAAATTTGAAGTCTTATTCTCATTTTTATAACTTGCTTTCAACAACATATTTTGTTTATCGCAGGGCTTTGGATTGGTTGAATAGATCACGTCGCACACCGATTTCAGAAGGCTACCAGAAAGCTCATGAGTGGTAAAGTCTTAATCTTAACTTCAGACGTAATAGCAAGTATTTGATGTGCAGATCATTTCAAAGAAAATTGTTTAACACCTAACTATTCCTACTCAGAGAATTTGTAATACATAAATGAACTTTGCATTTTTATAAACGGAGGATTGTTATGAAAAATTATATGAAACTATTTACTCTTAGGTTTATTTTTACTGGCCAGCATTTTAGATTTTTCTTTAATCACTAAAACTGTTCCAGGGACCTTACTGAGTACACTATGCCTGTTGAGAGCCCACCATTAGATTCTCCGTGGCTTGAACATCCAATCAGGTATGTTAATTGTGCGTCTTTGCTCTTTTTTTTTAATGATTATGGCCAAGGAAAAGTGCCTTTTTCAATCTTAAATTAAATAAATCAATACAAATCGAAATGGGTTTTAATTCAAGTAGGTATTTTTTGTAAACAATTATTCACAATGTAAGATTTTGTTCTTCCACGGCGAATTTTATGCATAAATTGTTCTCCGGCTTCCATCTGAGTAAGGATTTTGGCTGCTGTCAAATTTTCGACGGAATGCTCCTCCATCGTCTTCAGAGCAATGAAGACGATGCTCTGAAGACGATGGAGGATTATTCCGTCGAAATGTTGGCAGTAGCCAAAATCCTTACTTGGATGGAAACCCGAGAACAATGTATGTAGTTATTCACTATGTTTTGTACTCCTTATAAATTAAGTAGGTGGCTAATTCAAATGGCTAAAAAATATTTGTATCCTAAGATGTTACCGAAGCAAATCCTAATCCAAAATATTTGTCCAATCTTGCTCATTAAAAAATAGTAAATAGTAATTCCTCCGAAATGTTAAATTTAACCCTAACATTTAGAATAGGTTAATGCTGACACTGCCGGATGTAATGTCATTAACGCACCCCTAAGTTCATGACTGGTGGTTCTAACACGAGCTGAATTTTATTTTTAAAGCTTAGTACTTAAACAATATAGAAATTGACCGGCTTGGACCCAATTTTATTGTCAGTTGCCATCCTACACCTTTGCCTGCCACATCTTTCGGGAATTATAAAGCTATTCTGAGGGCTGCAATTTTTAAATCATGCGTGTAAGGCGGTAAAACTGATGCTAATTCTGGTAGAGCCAAAGATATCATTATCAGTCAAAGTCTGAGTCAGATAACGAAAGATTTCTTGTGAAATGATTAGGATGACTGATGTTTCGGTTGTTTTTTTTATTTTAAAAATGATGGCAGGCTGCTAAATAATATAAAATAAGATTTTGTAAAATGTAAACATAGTAGGTAGTAATAACTATCCATGCGATAAAATATGTTCAGCCGCTGGAGCAATTTTTTTGTCTTCTGTAGTTTTTTTCCACGTCGGCACTCGACTTTTTTTAATCCTATAATAAATGAGCTTTTAAAGATATACAATTTTTTACAAACAAAGATTTTACAACATAGCAGGGTTTGTCTTAAATTAAACACTTCCTCTGAAATACTAATTCTTGCAATCTACCTCAGCATGGGTGGGCATGAAGAGAATTAAAAAAATATGCCTCAATATTAACCGATGTGAGGTAATTTTATTCATTGTCAAAATAGGATGCTTTAAAATGATAGCAAATCGGTGAAATATCTTATTAACAAATATGATAAAAAGTACATGTTTAATGATTAGTGTTCCCTTTTTTCAGTAAAGGCGTTTATAAGGAGCCAAAGTCTAGAGTGAGGCTGCAATTTGGTGACTGCCCCGCAACACCCAATCATAGGTAACCCTATCTTTTAAGATTAATTAGCAACTTATTTTCATTATTTATTCGATTTTTAAAAACAAGTTTCATTACACATAAATTCTGCAGGCATTATACCTTTATCCATAGAAAAATAATATTTCATCAGCATTAGTAATCGGCATTGTGTTTTCCTGTAGCAAATTGGAATATGAATCATTATATCAGTTATTAATCATTATAATTTATTATCATATAAGTTTTTAAAAACTGGTTAACTTCCATGATTGCATAATATTTCCGCTCTGAATAAGTTCTTGAAAAAATCGGTGATAATTTACTGCTGAATAATTTAATGTAGCAATCCACATTAGGCAGTGTGTTTGTGTAAAATGACAATGATACCATTGTCATTACTTTCTTATTTGTATGAAGCATGTGTTTGAGAATACTGATGACATCGTCCTGTATTTAAATAATTGTATACTTACGGTGCCATGTGTACACCTAACGTAGATTCTTAATTATTTAGACGCAATATCGTTAGTTATTCCTTATCTAAACAAAATTATTCTTTCAATATCTAGCTCTAAAGAAAAAAATTATCACCAAAAATAAATATGATTTCTTCAAAATGAAAGTAACTTCTTGAATCTTGAGCGGCCCCGGTGGCGGCGGGGTAAAGTCCTCGCCTGCTAATCCGGGGGTCGCGGGTTCGAGTCCCGCCTGGGTAAGTTTTTCGCATACCCATGGGTGTTTCTGTAAAGTTCTGGTGGTTCGGCCCCTGAGAAACTTGTTGACAAGCCAATGGATCAGGATCCAGGATCGCAGGGGCTTATCAGGATCTTATCAGGGGCTTATCAGGATCGCAGGGGCATATGGACCACCAGAATCGTCCGAGAGACCAAAAGAAATATAATTTTTTTCCTAGGCAAGTTTGTTACACGGTATGGATTTCGTGAATATTCATATTATTTAAGTGTGGACTTAACCTAATGAAATTTACGGGATTGCCTGGGTCAGATTTTCACTACATCCCAGGATTTCATGTCGACTTAAGAATGACAAGATGGACTGAATATCCTCAGTGCAAGTTATTCGTTACCGGGCATGGATTTTGTGGCTGTTCATATCTCTTTAGTTTGAGATTTACCTAGGGAAATGTACGGGGTAACTTGGCGTTTTATGTCAATTTAATAATATCAAATTGGACTGAATATATTCATGGGAGTATTGAAAATAATTCATTTCAAGTTTTTCCAGAGAAAAATCCAGTATTACCGCGTTTTATTTTGCAAGTTATTTTACTCTGCTTATTTGTATATACCCTCACCCGTCACAACCTTGGCCTGGTGGAAGGTCTTGTGCATTCCGATGAATGCTGGGGCTGGACTGGCGGGAGCAGAGGGCAGTGGGTAGCACCACCCATACCAGATAGGTCGAAGGACGAAATACCGGTGGTAATATACGTGGCCAGTAGCGGAAAGGCCTCCGACCCCAGTGGGGTGGCTCATATGTGAAGGCGTTACGTAAAAAAAACACTACTGGGGAAGCCAACAGAAAACAACCTTCAGTATCATTCTCTCATAAATAGTGCAGACAAATCAAATAGGAAATGTATACGACATCTGAATAGTTGAATGAAGCCCACGCAACGGAAAATAGGGAACTGTATGAGATTTTTCCCCCTCTTTGTGTGATATTGAAATATCTTTTATCTGAAAAGGTAATAACTATTTTGAAAATGAAATACTAACTTTGTTTCCTTCCACAGATTTATTTTCTTGGTACAACATGTTTCGACACATCGGTGTCATCATCAGGTACAAATGACACCGATGACAGGATGACCCCGATGTGTCGAAACATGTTGTACCAAGAAAATAAATCTGTGGAAGGAAACAAAGTTAGTATTTCATTTACGAAATTCAACTTCCACCTAGTTGAGCCTGAAACAATGGAACTATTTTGAAGTTTTGCATTTTACACTGTTTGCGTCCAGAAGCACACCACAAAGAGGGAATCAAAAATATAGGTCCTAGCTGAATTACCCGGCGTCGCTCTGGATCACACTTCCTTCATAACTCATCATATAAGAGGAGAATCGATTGAAAAGATGAGAAACTTCATTCTTTCAGGTAACCGATAAATTAAATTTTAACTCTCTCTCTCTTGAGTATAAGTAGTTTTAAAAGGCAAAAAAATAATCCGCTGCACAAAACCCAATGCCATTAATTAATTTTGAATGCGCTAAAGACCAAAATCTGGTTGTCAAGGAAATATTCTATTGTTGATTTCAGAGATAAATGCGCGTTTTTGCAGCTAAAACCGCGATTTTCAGGCCAATACGAATTGGAAAAGGTAAAAAAATTGAAAAAATCATGAACCTCATTTTTGCAGACATTTAATGAAAAAAACCCCAACCCTCTATCTTGAGCAAAAGTAATTTTAAAAAGCAAAAAGTGAAACCACTGCCCAAAACTAAATACGTAGCGTAGGCCATCAAAGGGCCCCTTTTGGGACCTTTTGGGGCCCTGAGTACTTTTTAAAATAGCCTACAATTTTTTCTCCTGTCTTGAACTATTAGTATACAAAATTTCAGCACGATCAAAGTAAAACTGTAGATATGAATGAAAGACAGACAGATACCTATATATTGAGAAAAACCTAGTGGCAATTTAAAGAGATGACGTTTTTGATTACTTTGAATGTTTCTTACTGCTACTTACTCCGGATGCACTACAACAGTTGCACGTTACCCTGTTATTTTCTCCTTGTTCAAGCAAGCAGGGAAGTTGGCCCGGAGAATCACCAGCATTGGCGCAGAGGTTGGATGACACGCCAGCTCTTGTTAATAAACCGTAAGTAGAACTTTCATCACTGAAATTTATATAATCTGGTGCAAATTGCCTTAGATTATCCGTAAATGTAAGGCGAAACATGTAGCACCCTTAATTATTTTTACATATTCTCTAATAAACTCTATTTATTATAATTGACTCTTAGTTTAAATTAAAATCATTGAATGATATTTTTTCCGCAACTTTTTTGAGATTTGTGTGACATAATGAATGCCCAAAAAATAGATTCCATATTTTACCCCGTTCTTTTATAAAATTAAAAAATAATTTTTTATTGGCTTAATTTTATACCTTTCATTTACTATTATCAGGGATAGGATTTCGGGTTCGTAAGTTACCTTGGTGGCTATATTGCAAGAGTGTCAGCGCTTTAGTTGATCGCATTTAAGTGCTGATTCATATAAAATTCCTCTGGCCCACGAATTTTATCGTTTTGCATCGTAGGATGGTTTCAACTTTTTGAAATATTGGGACTATAATTTATATGCCTTGAATATAAAAAAACTTACATTTAATAAAATATTGTTGCATATATTACTCGTATCATTTTATTTGAAATTTTGAGCAGTTACTCACAAAATGAGTACAACGATTATGACAATGGCTAACGGATTATTATTTTTCAATATCTTCTTTTTTTAAGATATGATTCCAACAAGTTAATCCCAGGTAATTAAATCACGTTAAAAATACAGCTTTTCGTTACATTTAATACGTCTTCCTTCAACTTATACGTCAAAATTATTAAGCTTGAAATCACTTGTCAGTGTTACTGCAACACATACAGGTAAATAGTAGGCAATTATTTGGAAGCATTGTGTGTCTAAGCTACGTTCTCTTCCTGCAGGTGTCCGGAGACAGGCATGGATGAAGTTGAGGATGTCATACGGAGGCTTCAGGAACAGTAAGTTGTGAATAAATCTATTTTCAAATCCCAATAAGTATGAATACAGCATGTTTTTTGGTAAGCACGTGAATTCTGAGGAATATTAATTTCATAACTTGTTTATCCTTTTAGTCTTTAATAGACTAGTGTATATTGATTTTTCTTCCCACACATATTCTAGGAAGCGGAGAACGGAAGAATTAATGGCACGGCACCCTGTATTGTCTGATACTACGAGAGCCCCTCCTGTGCGCAGGTAGGCTTGTAGCTGCAACACTCTGTGGGTATATGTTTTCTGGCATGTGATCATGCCCAAAGTGATTTGAGTGCTAGACTTAAGTGCTCTACTTTTTAAGCGCACGAGTCACAAAACTAACTAATTGAATTTGCGTCATGTTGAACGGATTAATTGATATTCTGATTATGCACTTAATGCCATCGTATTTTCAAGCTCTCACAGATTTAAGTACTTAAGTAAAAACATTTAGAACAATAATTTGTGTCCCATAAATTTGCAGGAAACTTGACCTCGATGAAAGACAAACGAGAAGCGCGGATGAAAAAACCGTGTCAAGCCGCCGAATGCATAAAGCTCGACGCCAAGTTCAATTTCAAATGCCATGTCGGGTGGAACAACCTCAGCTTCGACCGCAGCCTCAAATCTTACCTCAACGTCAACCTCCGCTTGATTCACAGCCTAAAGCCAAGCCTCAACCTTGCCCGCAAAGTAGACTACCAGCGCGGCAGCTTCCAACTCGACTGCCGACTCGAGGGAGGCCTCAAGGGCAACCTCCAGTGCAAGCCCCACAGCCGCAGCGACAACCCCGGTCATGTAAACTGCCGCAACCTCAGGGACGACCTCAGCCACAACCTCAGGGACGACCGCAACGGCAACCTCAGGCCCAACCCTGTCCTCAAGTTGATTATGGGGCAGTGGGACACCTGATAAGCCCGATAAAACTACTACCTAGACCGCCAGCTCCCGCCACCAACTGGCCACCCAAAATGCAGTAAGCATTCAAAATTTACTATTTGTAAGTACTGTCATGCGCTTTCTGGAAAATCAAATATTCTACATCAGTCTGCTCAGCTTTCGTAAAAGTACGTCATGTGAAACCCAGCTAGGGTTCTTCCTCCACCATATTCCACAGTCGGGTGAATGAAGAGATCAAGTTGATTCGCTATTCTTGAATTTCAAGATAGTGTTCAACAGTGTTTCTCACAAAGACTAATATCCTGGTAGGGGGTCACTTTTTCTAAAAAAGTTTTTCTAATGATAAGTTTTCTAAAATTTTATTTTTCTAAAAAAAATTTATTTCTAATAACAGTTTTTATAAGATAATATATTTCTAAAACAATTTTATTCTAATAAATTTTGCATTGTTATATAATGAGATAAATTACGAAGATAGGTCGAAATATCATTGTTTTCAACAAATTCGTCATATCGAGAGACTACATTAAAAATTCTATCTTCTGCTTGTTTCCTTTTTTGATTCGTTGGTGGTTTGACCCGTTGACCCAAATCAAGCTGCTCCAACATCGTGGTTGTATCGCTTTGCTCTTTTTGCAACTCAACTAGAAAAGAGTATAAACTTGGGTTTTTTTTTCCCATAATTATCTGCAAACGGTTATGCCAACCTTCTGATATGTTGTTGGTTCTTGCAGTACGATCCAATACTGCTTGATATTGAGACCATAGCTCCGGCCTATAACGGGGGGCTGCAGCTCTTCTTCTTCCACGAGCAGGACGGCCTCGAATGTAATTTATTTATAAACAAAAACCAAAATTTTTGAAAAATAGTATTTAGAACATGATTATTTTAGAAAAAATTTTTTTAGAAAAACTGTTTTTATAAAAACTTTTTTAGAAAAAATGTACCCCAACCAATATCCTAACTGTGTTCATACGATTTAACGACAAGATAAAGAATTGGACTTGTGACTTTCTAACTGATACTAACATGAACCCATCACGCCATTCCCAATCGGGGTAGGCAAAGCTAAAGAGTCATAAACTAGATATTTTTAGACGTAACTCTGTGAAAATACACTATGACTGAATCAATAATAACTTTGCAACTTTCACAATGGTTTTTATTTCGAGACGACCGGTTTCATCGCATAGGTGATATCCTCAGTTTGGGGTCATCGCGTAGATGACACCTGAGAATGTCATCTATGTGATGAAACCGGTTGTCCTGAAATATAAACCATTGTGAAAATAACGAAATTATTATTAATTCAATCCAAATAATTTAGTTATTGCCGTTAGCTCTAGAACACTGATTGGCTCCCTTTAAATAATTTCCATCATAATGCCCTGTCCAAGCAAACCACTTCTTCTGTTAAACTCATTCACTGCAACTTTCTTCTATCCTCTCCATATGGCCTAAAAAAAGAAGAACATTTCTTCCATGCATGTCCATTACTGCAGCATCCAGCCCACATTCTTTCATCACCAACTCATTCCTATCATCCTACTTTTGCTACAAACACCTATCAGCCCCACTCACACCAAAGCTTCAAGTACACGAGGCGAATTTACAAGCTACAAGCCGGCTTTTTCACAAGCAGCTCGTAAACTAGTCCAGTGTACTCGATGCACTCGCTCCGTTAGCTGCTTGTAAAAACGCTCTGGAAAAAGTTGAACTGCCGGCGACTTAACACACCACTCGCCGGCTTTTGAGTGAGCTAGCTTGTAAACTAGCCACGTGTACTCACAGTAGCTTGTGCACCAGTTGCTAGTAGCATTGGTCAACAGACGACAACACGTAGTTTCCACACGCCACTAGTGGGCTACTGAGCAATTGGGAACCTTTGTGTATACTCGACTACTAGCGTACTCGCCGACTCGCCGGCTTTTTACAAGCCGGCTTGTAAACTCGCCCCGTGTACTTGAGGCTTTAATGTGGCCTACTCTTACGCTTATCCTGGTACACCCAGGTTTCGTTGTCATTTAATAACGTCGGGAGGAGAAATACCGAGGGAAATACCTAGCGGCAAGGCGGCTCGAATAGGGGAATGTAGATGTAGAAGACAGGTATTTGCTTGCTCTCAAGGTTTCTATCTTCTTCTTTCCAACAGCCCGCTTGTCAGAAGCTACCTCAGGAGTTTAGAAATGATGAACGCCTCGGAGGCGGCCCGCCGGCCCAAGAGGACGCTCTTCGGCCCCGTTCCAGAGCCCCCGTTGCCCGCTCCGGAGCCGAAACCTCGCCCACGACACCCCGACTGGCCCCTCCTCTCCAACACGCCCCTCCGCCCGCGCAGACTGCAAGAGCCGCTGATCGCGCTCCCACCTCCCGTCCCGAGGGTCCCCGAGCACTTGCTGGAACCATCCTCGCCTTGGTGAGAGCAACCAACACCTTGGAGATATTCAACAAGCCTGCCTCAAATATGACGATGAAATAACGTAGAAATAGCCACAGGAAGAAAATCAGCCTGGACCGGGAATTATACCACGGAAACGAACCGCGAATCGAACCTGGAATTGAACATGAACGAATGGCCTGGGAAGCATAGTGTTCTGCAAATTGCCTCGGCAAGCCTAAGGTCCGTCGTTCGATTCCCGTTCCAGGGTTATTTTTCCTGCGGCAATTTCTACGTTAACCAGCACCTTGCCTGCCTTCTCTCCGTCACCCTCTTTAACCGTGCCTTGATTGGTGGGCAAGGGGAAATGCAGCCACCCTATTTGAAACGGGGAGAGATAAATGCTATGGCGGAATCTCTAACCGATTTCATGGATAACTTTAGCGAGGTTAATTTTGGTGGAATGAGTTAATGATAAATTTTACCAGCTAAACTGTCCGAGCAGTTGTTTTTTTTCTCATTCCGGAGTGCCTTTAATCTATTTTTTAACCCGTGAAGTCATTGCTCATGTGATAAATCGCTTATTAAAAATAGGAAAATTTTTCACGTTCTGTGATACTTATTTTTTTATTCCTTATACATTAGCACCTCATGCTATAAAAGTAATTACACTTTAGTGAGTTTCTAAGAACTATTTACAGCGTGGTACTTATCTATGTAACGATTGATTTTTCTTCAATAAGCACTTGATAATTATCAAATGGCACTGATTTTGTGAACTATCTTTCCTTAAATCCTTGGCAGTAACCATGAGGTAGTACCTCGTGCTACCTATGAAAACATTATTAATGGTCAAGCAGATATGCCTGGATTTTCTCCGAAATTGCTCTCCCCAAATTTTAATGAATGATTGGAGGAAGTGATCTCGAGATTCCCGCGGAATAGTAGTGTCGTTCAGTACCGATGTTTCTGAGATCCCTCATTAATTAACAATGAATAATATTTTCATGATAACTGAGATTTCACTGCTTAGGTATTGTTTTAAGAAAACCCCAACAAGTTGGCACACTATTTATCGGTAGCTTAACCCATTCTCTAATCTTTTAAGGTACTTGGAAAACAATTATAGTATCTCCATATGTTATTTTTGTTTAATTTGTTTGCCTTTCTAAGAGTTTGATTAATATAAGCATGTACATGTAATCAAAAGCTAATCAAAATTACTTATTTTCAAAATATTTTGTCAACATTTTAATTTTAGTGCCTCAATGTCATCGCCTGAGTACGAGGAAGACCAGTCTTGTGAAGAATACGAGGAGTAAGTAACACATTCTTTCATTTATTGCCTTTTGATAAAAAGTAATGTAAATATTGAAGGTAATTGTAGTAAATGATCAATCCATGTCTTCAAGTAACTATTCACAATGTGACTAGATAATGTGGTGCAAGGCATATAGATGGCTTCTTAGTTTTGAATTAAGACACTCAATTTATTCATAACGTGTTGTACTGAAACTTGGTCTTTGAGAAAATAGGATAAGCGTAGAATAGAAGATTATTGGGTAAATGAAACAATGGAAAAGAAAAGGGAAATGAAGAGGAAGGCATTCGATAAGTTATGAGTATAGAGGCAGAGGAAAGGAAGCATGGGGAAATTGAAGGTGGCAGATGTGTTGAACGTGAGACGCATTTGAAGGTTGACTTTTTAAAGGCTACGATACCTTAGAGAGTAGAGAGCTGTAAAGAGGGGGTGGGAAAAGAATATAACAAGGATGTTTGATGGCGCTGCTATGTTACGCTGTAACTCTACTGTTTCCTGTAACTTGAATATGTTGGAATAAACACTTTTTGAACTTGAAATTGAACTTGCATTAGATAGGGTGGAGGGTATGAAAAGCTGAAGCCGTCGGTTTGTGGTTGAATCCGAATTTAGAGGGTTAAACTATTTGTCTGTACTAGTCTAAGTGACAATTGAAATTGGACTATAAGTTGGCACTTGCCTTCGCCATAAGTTTGAGCTCCCAAGTGTTAACTCAGATGGAAATAAGTTTAACCTTCTAAGGACTACGTTTCTCAGAAATGACGAAATTTAGATTTAATATGGGAATTAGTACTACGCGATAAAAGGCGTTTCCTGACCGCTGGATTTTTCACCGCTACGGCTGCGTCCTAAAGGACTCATAAGCATCATTAACACTTAATGTTTGAGTTTAGAATTTGAGCTATCTCAGTAAGAAAAGTGCCCTGGACAGTTTTTTGCTGACAGTATACAGGGTGGGCCATTTTAAACGACGCATCTAAATATTTGTTAAAATACGTGAGGTAGAGAAAAATGTTAAATACAAAAGTTGAAGGTTGAAAGTTGAAGAAAAGTTGGAAGGGGACATCCAATAATGACCTGGACTTTGACTTGATGTCATTTCAAGATTAAGTTGACCTTTTTAAAATATGAACCCCTATTTTTTATTGCAGATTTGGACAGCAGGGAAAAAAAATAATTTCAACATGTGTCCGATTTTTAGTTGCTGTGAAGTTACACCTATTCGAATATTAACCAGAATAGTCACCTGCCAGCATTGATTAAGAGCATACATAACACACAATTAACTCAATGCAGCTATGAACAGAAAAACAGGTCTTTTTTGGATGACCCCCTTCAATCCGTACAGCTTTTGTATTTAACGTTTTTCTCTATCTCACGTATTTTTAAAAATATTTAGGTGCACCGTTTAAAATGGCCCACCCTGTACAAGTGGCTACTCCATTCAAGTTTATGGTCCAAGTTAAAGCCCAGCAGTTGTAGCACGCAGGGCACATTGAGGCGTTTTTCATTTATTATATGAGGAAGTTACGCGGTAATCAATGCTGTAAGAAATCCTTTGATAATGTGCGTTCCAGGTATAACTAAGTGTTACGCTTCTGTGCTTTCCAACAGGATGAATCAGCAAGAATTCGAAGAAATGCAGGCACGATTCAGGCAACTCAAGGCGACACCACCGCCTGTTTTTATTGATGGGATGCCTCCAGCTGCTACGACCCATGCTCCTTGTCCCCTCCCCCCAGCATCCAATTTCTACTCCCCATCCCCCACGCAACTTGCTTCCCTGCCCCCTCCGCTCGCCCCTTGCCCCCGGAGAAGCCCAAGGTAAGTCACCCTCTCTCTCCTTATGCGTCCGAGTAGCAATGAATTATTTTCATCGATCACTTAAGTAGGTCGAATGATAAAATTTTACTTGGATTGTTGATGCTTGCTTCCCAATTAGGAAATTTACAAGTGTATTCAGAAATACGTTTTTCTGCAACTTTGTGGCATCCCATTACTGAACTAATTTTCACATAGAAATGTGTAAAAACCACTGTGTTAAAAAAACCTTTACGACTGGGGTTTCGGTGCTAAAACATCATCACCATGCAGGCTAATGATGGTGCTAAAGCAATCCAATCTGGTGCGCAATCACGGATCTCGATAACGTTTGCGCTATCGTTATCGCGTTATTTTTCGATTACGCTCACGAGAGCAAAAAAGGGGTTGTCATTCTTTAAATGTTGTTAAGTGCCTCAAATGACTTGTGTTATTTGATGGACTGGCTTCTTTAGGCAGTAACTGTGAGAATCTGCCTTGTAGAATCATACACAATGCATCATTTGGATAGCGACAACACGAAAGAAGCAACCGTGATTCCACCCACGGTCCGTAATTTTTTTTTTTTATTACTGAACTCTGTAAATATTTCCATTCCGAAAACATTTTGCATCTCTCATCGCGCATAAAAATAATCTATGAAATTACAGTTGTATTGTAATTTAAATTAATGATCATCAGTTGGTTCATCAGTATTCAACATTTTTTCAGGCCTATATCACCACTATATCCTCCTCAAAGAGAGACAGAAGAATACAGACTGTGAGTAAATATGATGTTTGTGCTAATTTTACTTTTAGCTTAACATGGATTTATATGTAATATAAATTGAATATTAATATAACTTAAAATTAATGACACAGTCAAAGCAAAGGACTTTTTCACTGTGAATTTCACGCATTCCTCATTAGCAGGAAACCCCCTTTAAAGTTTAGTATTTTACATTCGATACTCTTAGAAGTATGCTAAAACAAGAAATAATTCTTGCCATCTAGTACAATATGTCATCAACTCACAATTCATTGCAAAAAACGAGTACATCCTTTGCCTTTGTACTCACATACGAATTCTGTTTTTTATAATCCATGTGATCTCGTGATCATAAAGGTCGCGGGTTCGAGTCCCACCCGAGTGGATTTTTCACCACTTAGGGCACGGCTATGTGTGCTCGTCCGTTGTTTGATGTTACCGTGTTTAATGTCCGCCCACTGTTTAATACCCCGATGTCAAAGACCATAGTAACTGTATTCGGTGGTAAAGGAAAATAAATAAATAAAAATAGCATGTTCCACAAGTTTATACTCTTTTCATCTTGAATGATACTTTTTGAATGTTGAATGATACTTCTTGAATGATACGGCCCGGTTTTATAATCACTGGTTGAATATTTTCTAGGTATGTAAACGGAAGTTAATACGTTATCCCATTAATAACGCGCACATCAACTAACCGACTTTCTGATGTAATGTACAATACCCGAACACTCAGTTAATATGACGTCAACGAAAGTACCACGTCACCCTTAGGTTAGTTAACGTTCACCAGGCATTATAAAAGCACGCCAGTCTTCTGAATAGCAAAATGAAATGAAAGACTGTTTGTTATTTTTGAAGAAACAACTTTATTGATCTGGGAACAACGTCCCCTGGAACATAATTTCAAAGTACACGCCACTATGGGGCAATTAATGCAAAACATAAATACAAAAAAATGACACAAAACTGTGGTAACTTAATCAGATATAGGGCAAAGACAAAACAATTGTCAAGTTTACAACACCGCAACGTAGTTATTAATCAGCCATGACATAGAAGGATACAAAAATCAGAAAATAGAAATGTGCATAATAACAATTTACAAATATTATTCAATTAGGTTACATGAGAATGTGGTGTTCAAGATACTGAAGGAAGCAAATTATCAGCCAGGACCCTGATGAAATAAATAATCAAAATATAGCTAATAATCTAAATCGTAAAAAACTACAAGTGAAAATAAAAATACAAATACAAGTGAAAATACAAATAACAAATATTATCGATTATTTCGAGTAAAAAGTGTCGTTTTCAGTACACTGAGGGAAATAAAAATATCAGTTGAGCTCCTTCTGAACTGTGAGACATAACTAAATAATTTGACGTGATTTGGCAAGGAGTAACTTACAAGAGGAGATAAATAATGATTTTCCACATTTTGTAGTGTGGTATTTGCTAAAGAAATAGAAACAGCTTTTATTTTTCTAGGCAAAAACCCTTTTACGCTAGCATAAGTGTTTTATTTATAAATGCGTTACAAGTTCTTATCGCCATTTATCAGACACTGGCTCTCACTTTTTTCTGCATACAATAAAATGTTTTTGCTCAGTGTTGAATATGCTCTTCAACGCTTAACTCATTTCCTTGCCAGTCCGTCGCCTCTGGAGTACCAGGAGATGCTCGCGAGACGGCAGGAGGCCCTGGAGGCCCAGGAGAGAGCGGCCCCTTGCCCACAACCCACGCCGTGCGCCCGCAACCGCTTCTCACCCTCGCAACTGGAATCTCTCCCTCAGCCCCTCGCTCCACACGACCCTAGGGCCACGAGAATTGCCGCCACCAGGTAAGTGGGATTCCTGCGCTTAAAAACGAATTTATAATCGCAAACGTAGTCATCGCTGTGTACTTATAAATAAAAAGAGTCTTGGAATGTAGAGTCCTTGGGTTGAGTGAAATGTTGGTGAGTTGCACCAACGTTTCGTCGGCATAGTCTGCCATCGTCCCCAGGGTGAATGGTTTAGACAGAAGGGTGTCATATATTTATGAGAAATCATTGGAATCATTTACCCGCTCTCGCTCTCCTCCCTCTATTTCTCACAAAACTAACCCAGGACATCGCACAGTAGCCTTCTAAAAGTCATTTGAAGTTGTCGGCAAAAGACTCTGGAACTCCATATCTGTTGAATTAAAGAGACTGCAGTCCCTGAACCAATTTAAAACCGTATTTATAATATTTTATTAGGCTAATAAGTTTCTTTTCTTCCCTTCATGTAAATACATGTATCACCCACATTTTATGAGTCACCTTGAATGTTTTTAATATCTATTAACTGTTAAAATATTATTTTGATGCCAAAAGATATTGAATGTTCTATTGTTTAATGTACTGGAACCTTTACCAAATATTTTGTTGTGTATTTTTGTCATTAAGGGACAATGTTCCAGTGCAAATAAATTGTTAATCTATCTAGCTATAAATATATGACAACCTTCTGGCCAAATCATTCACCCTGAGGACAATGGCAGACTACGCCGTTGAAACGTCGGAGTAACCCAAGGTGAGTAGAACCCTACTTGCAGAATATATTTAGTAAATCCACCAAAGAACACAAATAACCCATGGACTGGAAAACTGCAAATGTCACTCCCATGTGGCAGCTAGAATTAAACCTGAAAAAATGCGTTGTTATGAATTTTTGGAAAAGGAAAAACGTTCCTTGTAACAGCTATTGCATAAAAAACAGCAAATTAGATACTGTAGAATCGGTTAAATACCTCGGAGTTAAACTGACTAATGATCTCTCGAGGAGTAAACATATTCGAGAAATTAACGGTCAAGCTAATCGTAAATTGGGATTTGTTAAAAGAGTACTTGGCAAGTGCGACGATAAAGTTAGGGAAATCAGATACTTCTCCCTCGTTAGACCCCACTTGAAATATGCTGCCAGTATTTGGGATCCTTATGAGATAGGCTTGAAAACTGAGTTAGAATACGTGCAGCGAAGATCGGCAAGATACGTTAAAGGCCGTTATGATAATCTCGTTAGTGTTACTGACCTTTTGCAGCAACTGGGATGGGAAAAGCATTCAGACCGTCCACTAAAATTTAGACTCAATCTATTATGTAAGTTCCAAACCGGTCTATTCTCTGACGACGTGGATAATATCTTACGACATCCGACATACTACGGTAGATCATATCATGAGAATAAAATTATGGAACTAGAATGCAGAACGGACAGATTTAAAATGTAATTTTTCCCACGAACGATAAGGGACCATAGCAAGTGTCAATGAGACTTCTATCTAGGTTTGTCGTTAGGTAGTGTAGCTCTTAGTAGTAGTAGTACTCCCTTATACTTGAATCCTTATCTGTTACCTAGTACTAACAGCACGCCGTGCATGTTTTTTTACATAAATCTTGAGTCTCTGTCCATTTGTGTAGTTGCAAAATACATAGACATTAACGGTCCCTCTCCATTGCGATAATATCTGTAGTGTAGTGCATGCTTGTGAGGCTTTGTCTCGTGACAAGACTTAGCGATTTATGCTAATGCATAATTAGTCGTAGTTACACTAACTTTAGGGTAGAGTTTAATGTCGTAGTTAACTAACTTTAGGGTAGTTGGTGAATACTCACCCCCTACCACACCTCTGAGGTGGCTCGCAGGGTATTTTGTAGATGTATCAGTGAATTGTATTTTCCCCGTCATAACTGTTCTCGTAGCCAAGTGAACTATGGAGTAATCTAATTGGTACGGAGGCTTCCGCGGTGATTAATTGGAAAAGTATTTTCCGGGTTTAGGCCGCGTTGGTCCATTTGGGCGGACGACAGTTTCGGGCGCATTCTAGCTCCCGTCTTCAGGTCCAACTGATCTGCAGAGCATCATTTTCTTCTATATATATCTAGTCAGGTGCGCGCTGATACGTTTGGTTTGAATCCCATTGTTGGAAAAGCCGTTTGAAAGATGCAGGGAGAGGATAACCGTCTTCCCTGTTGAAGTTCTTTCCGTGGTTCACTATTTCTATTGCCTCCCTTATCAGCCGAGGGAAATATTTATTTTCTCTGGCAATGATTTTGGATTCGTGGAATTTAATCACGTGTCCGAGTTATGACCATGCATGCTCTGCAACCGCGGAAAGGCGAAAATATTTCTTTTCGGTTGCCTTACGATGTTCTTCTATTCTGATTTTTAGGGATCTAGATGTTTGACCGATGTATGATTTACCACAGGTACACGATACTTCATACACTCCTTCGTATATGTCACATGGGTGACGATCTTTTTCGCTCCGAAGGAGGTCAGAGGTCTTCTTAACGCTTTTAAATCTCGTCAAGACGTCGTGTTTGGCGAGAACTCTTGCGATCCTCTCTGAAGTTCCTGCGACGTATGGTAAGATAGCATGTGCCTTTGCCTTCTGATGGTCTTCTCTTTCAGTCTCCAAGGTCGCATGACGTTTCTCTTCTTCCTTACGCGCGATTTTTCGAATTAATTCTCGGTTATAGCCATTCCCTTGGAGTGCGGCGAGGAGGTGTTGTTTTTCTTTCGCGAGCGAATCGGCATCCGAGATGGCATATGCCCTGTGATATAGAGTTTTGATAACTGATGCTTTTTGGCCAGGATGATGGTGGGATTTGGCATTTAAATAGCGTGATTAAATATTTTTTATTAGTCAGTGTGGAGCCAGTTCGGTTACCGTTTACACTGGCAACAATACGCATCCTCTTACGACTTGCCGAAACAAATAACAGTTCTGCAAGTGGACTTGCAGAACTTTTTACTGAAAAATGATAATTTTGAGTATTGAATGATACTTCTTGAATGATACGGCCCGTTTTATAATCACTGGTTGAATATTTTCTAGGTATGTAAACGGAAGTTAATACGTTATCCCATTAATAACGCGCACATCAACTAACCGACTTTCTGATGTAATGTACAATACCCGAACTCTCAATTAATGTAAAGTCCAAGAAAGTACCACGTCACCCTTAGGCTAGATTTTACCAGGAATTAAAAAAGCACGACAGTCTTCTGAGTAGCAAAATGAAATGAAAGACTGGTTGTTATTTTTGAACAAACAACTTTATTGTTCTGGGAAAAACGCCCCTGGAACATAAAATCAAAGTACACGCCACCATGGGGCAATTAATTCAAAACATAAATACAAAAAAATTACACAAAACTGTGGTAACTAAATCAGCTATAGGTCAAATACAATTAAAGCAATTGCCACGTTTACAACACCGAAACGTAGTTATTAATCAGCCATGACACTGAAAGATACAAAAATCAGAAAATAGAAATGTGCATAATAACAATTTACAAATATTATTCAATTAGCTCAAAT
Organism: Pyrrhosoma nymphula; assembly: GCA_963573305.1. Taxonomy (NCBI): domain Eukaryota; kingdom Metazoa; phylum Arthropoda; class Insecta; order Odonata; family Coenagrionidae; genus Pyrrhosoma; species Pyrrhosoma nymphula. The sequence goes on along the minus strand of OY754334.1, from coordinate 118,717,796 downwards.
GAGAATGTGGTGGATATAAATAATGATTTTCCACATTTTGTAGTGTGGTATTTGCTAAAGAAATAGAAACAGCTTTTTCGTTCTTGGAAAAAACCCTTTTACGCTAGCATAAGTGTTTTTATTTATAAACGCGTTACAAGTTCTTATCGCCATTTATCAGACAGTGACTATCACTTTTTTCTGCATACAATAAAATATTTTTGCTCAGTGTTCAATATGCTCTTCAACGCTTAACTCATTGCCTTGACAGTCCGTCGCCTTTGGAGTACCAGGAGATGCTCGCAAGACGGCAGGAGGCCCTGGAGGCCCAGGAGAGAGCGGCCCCTTGCCCACAACCCACGCCGTGCGCCCGCAACCGCTTCTCACCCTCGCAACTGGAATCTCTCCCTCAGCCCCTCGCTCCACACGACCCTAGGGCCACGAGAATTGCCGCCACCAGGTAAGTGGGATTCCTGCGCTTAAAAACGAATTTATAATCGCAAGCGTAGTCATCGCTGTGTACTTATAAATAAAAAGAGTCTTGGAATGTAGAGTCCTCGGGTTTCCATTCGGCAGATGTTGGTGAGTTGCACCAACGTTTCGACGGCATAGTCTGCCATCGTCCTCAGGGTGAATGGTTTAGACAGAAGGGTGTCATATATTTATGAGAAATCATTGGGATCATATACCCGCTCTCTCTCTCCTCTCTCGAAATCTCATAAAAATAACCCAGGATGTTGCACAGTAACCTTCCAAAAGTCGTTTCAAGTTGCCGGTGCAAAACTCTGCAGCTATTTACCTGATTAATTAAAGAAACTGCAGTCCCTGAGCCAATTTAAAATCTGCATTTATTATATTTTATAGGTTAATAAGTTTCCTTTCTTCTCTCCATGCGCATACATGTATCATCCAAATTTTTTGTGTCACCTTTGTGTGTTGTGTATGTTTTTCATAACTATATTTTGTTAATATATAGGTAGTTTTGATGCCAAAATAAATTGAATATTCTATTGCTATATTGGAACTTTGACAAAATATTTTGTAGTCTATTTTTGTACTTATGGGACAATATTCCAGTGCAAATAAATTGTTAATCTATCTAGCTATAAATATATGAAACCCTTCTGGCCAAGCCATTCACCCTGAAGACGATGGCAGACTACGCCGTCGAAACGTCGGAGTAACTCACCAACATAACCCGTATTGAAACCCGAGAACTCTACATTACAAGCAGTCACCGGGAAAACCTTGAATTTTGCATAAAAAGAGTCTTGTTTAAACCATTCGATACCAGATTTGTTTTACCCTTCAAATTTATCTTAGGCTGATACTATCAGTAATAATATTTGAAAGAATTAATTGCTAACTTCGTTAAACATAGATTTAGATAAGTACTTTTAAAGGTAGTAGTACCCGATGATGGTGATTGACATGAAAACGAATTAATATATGCGTCATGCTGTTCTTTACCTTTGGATTCAGTCATTTCTCGAGGATGTAGGGTTCGTAGAATATGTACATGCATTTGTGGAAACCGTGGGGAATGCAATACATCGCCCTCAGCGGGCCATTGGGTAGGCAGTGCAGTTTTCCCAGCAGTACGTCCGAATTGCCTTTGCTCCTCCTCCAAACCTCCATTGCGAAACCCTTTTGTATTTTGAGGGATATCCAATTGCATTACACAAAAGTATCACCTTTTCTTTAGCCAATGCCCTACGGTCAAATTTTCGCTCCATCACTTTTTGTCAAATTAGCAGATTTGTCGAAACATTTTAAACTCATGTCATACGTTCGTCTCACTTTACTCAACTATTTTAGCAAATCATACTGTCAGCTGAGGAATTTGTCACCACTTATCGTTATAATCCGCATTTACTTGTTACGGTGAAAAGTAGCAAGCTTTAAAGGAAAACTTTGGATTCAAAAGCAAGTTGTTGACTGAGGAACTACAGTTTGCAGCGCTGCTCTCATTGATAGGAGTTATAATGCATTTTAAAAGGAAAAAGGAGCAAAAAAAGGACGTTATATGAACGGCAAGTTATTACGCTATTTCGGAACATGGACACATTTTAAATTTGTGACGCTCCACTGATTTAATTGCTATAGTCATTTGCTCTGCTTTACCTGTTTGCCACCATTATAAGAATGATATTATAACTTCAATGTACAAAGATTGCATAAACCGGCAGAAAATATTCTCCAATCATTAAGTACCGCAAAATCTAAAAGAGGAACAGAACATGTTTTCTCAAAAGATTTGAGAGAATTTTAATAAATTTAATTTATCTCCCGATTTTTCCTGTCAGGGTGGGTTAACACTGGCAAGTTACTTCCACGAGTTTCTTTTACAAGAGCTTGCGAAGGGTTCTACTGTGATGAAGTATTTTTAATAAGTTATTTTGGAGCCAGTTTGGTTGTCATTTACACTGGCAACAATACGCATCCTCTAGCGACTTGCCGAAACTTTTAATAGTTCTGAAAGTTAGATAGAAAGCTGCTTGCTGCAAGTAACTTACGCAATAATTTAGCCAGTTTAAACCTACCATTAGAGGATATTCAAACCCGATGGATTGAATGCGCTTTCAATACGTTTGACCAATGAACAACGGCTTTAGGAGACACGTAAATATCAAACTTACAAATCAATAAGATATTATGCTTGCACAACGCTACCTATTCCATGGTTGTTTTTTTCGTAGAAACATTAATGAAGTTGTGTGGGCATTTTGCTTTCTACGTAGACACTTTAACTTCCTCAATGAGCATGGTTCGTTCCACGGCAATATGGTTTGGAGCTTATTACCTTCAAATATCAGCGAAGATCATCAAATTTTTTTCCTGGAAAAATAGGAAATATCATTTCCGAGGTTCTGCCAAAATCAAAATACAGCTCAAATGCGGTCATTTTTAAATCATATATTGTGACAATGCTGTTTGTTCATTATCATAATACTCGGGAAAGAATTAAGTCATCAGGCTTTTAAAATAATAATTCATAATGTTGTATGGATAAACATAAACAAGGGCACGTTATTTGACCAGTCAGCCGAAGATAGCAATCGTCTAGAAAATCAGTGCAAGACAAGTGCAATGAAAATTAATAATAAGGACAAATATAATAAAAATTTTCACTACGAAGAATGCTTACTGGTAAAAGTTTGGGAAATCTTGCACTAGGTTGAACAGCTTAAAGAACTCCAAGTCGATTCTCAAAACACATTCATGAGTATTGTTTACGTGAAAATCCCAGATGAGAATCCATGAAAGGATTCATAGGTCTACCACAGAAATGATAACGCTGGATCATGAGACGATGGATGAAAATGCATTTTTTACATCATGAAGGGTGCCGAATTCTTTAAAGCCGATGAGGACAACGACGTTTTTCAGGGATAAGTGTTTAGGTAGGAAATACTACTGACCCAACCATATTTTTCCGTTGAAAAGAAACTGACCAACAACAAACCTTTGTTTGAAAGATTACTTGACTCTTTCATAGTCATTAAATTTTACTGATGAAGTAAGTCATTGCTAAGCGTTTTGCTAAGCGGAATCTGCCAATGGATGTTATACCGTTTTTTTATGTGCATAAATATAATTAGATGTTATTCAATTTTGGCTATCATAAATTCAAAATGCTATGGCATCATTTTCCAACATTATATTCTGTTACATAACACCCTAAAACTACAATAAAATAATTAGGTGAACAAAAATATAGTATTATTTTTTACCGTAAAAGTTAGAGAGAATTAGAAACTTCATGAAAATATGTCCTTCAAGTCACAACTCACACTACTTGAAAAGTACTGACAGTAAAACGATCATTATTTATTTATTACAATTTTTATTACATTATATTACAAGTTTTATTAAACAATTTATTTTCCGGCCCCGGTGGCGGCGGGGTAAAGTCCTGCTAATCCGCTCGTTACGGGTTCTAGTCCCACCTGGATCGGTTTTTCACATGCCCAAGGTATGGGTGTCTCTGCCAGGATCTGGTGGTTTGGCCCCTGAGAAACCTGAAACTCAGGCAAATGCCTTATCGGAATCGCAGGGGCACACGGACCACCAGAATCGTCCGATAGAGCAAAAAATGCAATTTAGCTAGAAGCTAAATGGCAAGGCAATTATGTAGACATATAGATAATATAACGGCATACACTGAAATTACAAAATAAAGATTAAAGTCATTGGCAAGCACGTGAGCGATTTTTCGTTCGTCAATTGCCCGAGTGATATGGGGTCCCGTTTTCGTGTCTTCCCTCAGACAGGTGAGCCCGGAGCGCCAAGACACCCTGGCGCGGTTCCTGTCGTTCGACGTGGCCGAGGAGGATTGCTGGCAGGAGGAGGAAGAGCCCCCACGGCCCCCCTGCCCCTCCGCCCGCCGCCTCCCCACCCGCAACCTGCTCTCACCTTCCCCCGGACGCCTCTCCGCGCTCCCGTCGCCCCTCGCATGCATCCCCGAGGAAGCCCCCGGAGCCTCCGGGACCTCAGTGGCCAGCTACGCCCGCCAGAGGTGAGTACTTGATGGTATCCCCCAACTTCTTTCTCCCGGCGACACGTGCGACAAAAATTTTTCACTTATAGTTGACCACGGATAACACCATTTACGATGTTGGGTCTTTTGATCGATTACTATCTGACACAGCCACACTGCGGTGTCCATTTAGTTCTCGTACAAAGGAAGATAACTTCCTTTATTATCCACTTTATTGAATATAACTTCAGTATATGGCCATCAACTCTTCCTGAGCAAAACATAAATGAGAGCAAATAGTACTGTCTAATAATTTTGAATTATTAAATTTGCAACCAAACATTCATTAATACAAATCTGAAGTACGATGAATTCGCTGATAACTTAGAAAAGATAACTGCTACCTTTTTCGTCAAAACGTGTCAATTTGGCAAAGTGTATCCGGTCCAACTACTGCTTATCCATTTTTTTGTCGTATTATGGACTAGGATCAAACCGTAGCTTGCTTAATATATAAAATGAAATGTTACACATGTTACCACTCCCCCAATCCGTTTCTCTTGTTTCCCTGAAAAGAATCAAAAGTTTCTTTGCTCAAATAACTTTGGCAGTAGTGTGTCGTATATTTCTTGGTACCTTGATGAATAACTCTTTACTGGTTGTTAATTCCATTAAATTGGACTAGTGATGCAACAGTTGCGTTCTAGCTTCTATCTTGAAAAATGAAGTAACTCGCACTTGGCCTCATTCATGAACGAAATTCTAAAGCAGAGCCATGAAACGCATTTTCCCAAGAGAAAAATTATTTTGGACAGCACCAAGGTGATTTCTTAATGCAGCAGTCAAATTCTCTTGGTGTGAAGCCATTATTCACAGGAAAAAGACCTTTTAAATGGGGTAAATAAACCACTACAACAGTAGGACTTCCAGCTATTGACAACCGTCATTTGGAGAGGATAGTCAAAGGCCGTATCACTATATATTTGATCCAAAACAAGTTCGTGTATGTTCGCAAGTGGGAAAGCTTTCCAGTATCGTGTTATATATATTGAGTCAGCATAGCCCAACTGGTTTAAGGTGGAGTGCCCTAGTCATAATGGAGACCATTTTCATTTTTTTTTTAATTTCAGAGTCTGTAAGAAGTATGAAATTAAAATTGTAATATTAATGGCGCAAAGATATAGTTATATATGATCAAAATTCGCAGTAATTAAATAAATAAAGCTACATAAGTCTTTAACTTGACTCATTTTTTCCCGCCGTACGACTGAAAATCCTTCAAAACTGCAGGTTTATTTGCGATTCTCTCAAAATTAATGTGTTGAGTAATATATTATTTTTATAAATAGTTGAGAAAACATGCAATTTACACACCGTTAGTTTTTTGACGAAATCTAGGAGCTAGAAGTTCCTAATTTGTTTAATATTCTCCCTCCGGAGCGCACAGCCATAATCTATCCCATGTAAAACTGTTTATATTTTTAGGCCTATAGCTCGAAAAGTAGTTCGGCAACGGGTTGATATTTGAATATCATTGGAAAGATGAGAGTTTTTTCTTTAAAATGAAGCCAAATTCATCAAATTCTAGGTGAAGCGGTTTTTCGCTCAAACCACCTTAATCGCCATCATAATTACCGAGCTACTTTTTATTTTGATTTATAACTTTTATTATATTTATATTTTTACTTATATTTATATTTTAATATTTATATTTTTATAAATTTATTTTTTTATTTATTTTTATGTGGATAATTTGCTACTCGCTCGCAGTAGACTCGATTAGTTGTCGACCATTCACGTTAACCTTTACAGTCGCTGTACGATCTATATTTTTTGAAATCAGCACCGTGGTAAATGTAAGAAGTGTTCTGGCCATGAAATTAGCAATAGGTGAAAATGTCCCTACGGTTATTTTGGCATTGATTTAAAATTTCCACATACATGTGCTACGATATTACTGCAAACACCGCTTCCTCGCAATTTCATGTTCACCAAGAATGGCTCAAATCATACTAAATTCCATGCCCAATATCAAGTAAAGACTTCCATATAGGGTCTTATGTTTTCTCAAGTATCGTGTGAAACGAACATAATATTAATTTTCAATATGCAATTTATTATTGCGATATGAACCTTTTCTCTATATCGTCTCAAAATGTTCATCGGCATTTATATCTTAATTTATGGCTTACTGGCATTAGTTAATGCTTAAGATGAGTTCCAATATGTTACGATTTAAAGTCATGTCTCAATATCTCCTAGCATCGGAGATGTGTTGGGCGGTAGCCTGGGTGCCTGCTCCGAATCGCCCCCAGCCAAGGACGGGCTGCAGCGCTGTTTAGACGAGGCCTGGGCGAGCCGGTCCTCTTGGATGTCCGGGGCATCAAAGCTCCCCGGGCGGCCGGAGGCCGCCGGAGACAAGGGAGCCGCCGAGTGCCAGAAAGGGGGGCAGGCCGAAGAGCCAGCGGCCGAAGACCGGGTTGCCGACGTGCTGAACACGGAGCTGATGTACTTCGCGGCTCTATTGAGGAAACATTCGCACAAGGTGACCGACGCTTGCGAGAGAGCCACGCTGGCCGCGTGGGTGAAGAAGCTGTTCGGGGCCGAGTACCACGCCACCAAAAAACTGTGGGAGAAGAGGAATCGGTACCTACTCTCGCTATCCATTTGCGTCACTGGTAAGTGAACTCTGAATGCACCCACCTAGTTGAAATCCATGCTCAGTGACGGACCTGAGTGCCAATTCCAGTAGTAGTTTCTCAAATTCACTCTTCCCAGCATCGACGACGAGAAATATCAATGCAAGATTTCTCATGATGCATTTTCATCTCCTTCATTTCTCCCATTTGAATTAATATATTTTCCATTTGCATGTCTCTTCAATTGCTATTTTTGCGAAATATAAGTACATATTACGCTCCGTAGACGCTTCTTCCAGCGTTGTGAGTGAGGGGAAAATGCAAGAGGTACTTGCGCATTGTTGCCGTGATGAAGTTAGTTGTGAGGGTTTGAGTCACGGATTCCCGCAGCCCTTAGGTAATGGTGGAGCGATGGAGAGGAAGTGGCAGGCACGATTATCATCCTTTTCCCTCGCGCCCCTCCACTTGCTCCTGGGGCATCGGGAAGAAAATTAAACCCCTCTGGACCAAATTTTTATAAATGGGAAAGGATTGTTTCCTTCTTATCTTTAAATAATAAAAATTGCAGAAAAGTATTAGGACTTTTAAATATTTTTAAAATGTTTTCATAATTATATTATTGCACCAAATTCGGACATTTGACTTTGGAACATAATCTGAGATGACTCCAGAGGTATATGCCAAATCTGCTACACCTGATATTACTTGTTTCAAAAAAATTACAGTTGATTAAATGAACAAAGCATCAATGTATTTTTTCATATTCCTTGTGTAGACTTTTATTCACTTGCTGCGGGATTTAATGATATTTCATCAATTCATAAATTACGAAAATAGCAGATATTCAAAGAGTTATATAATTGGGTATTTATTTTTCTGCTATAAAGTTCATCTGCCATATTTGTATTTAAAATATATACATCTTAACTTTATCGAAAGCTCATGCATCAATGTTGCGCGGGGATTTTAAGCTATTAGCATTCAAATTTGTGCTTTCGATTTATAATGCGGCTTAAAATATGACTTTTTCACTCAATACCACATTAAAAATGTTTAGCAGTAGTTTTAACGAATTCACACCTATTTTGAAACATAAAAATGTTTAAATTTAAAGTTCATTTCATTGCAACTGGTTGATAGGTTATTGAAACATAATGTATAAAAATCTCTAAATATTTCTACTTTTTAATGGACATTAGATAGTAACTTATGACATACATATGAGATAAATCACTATTCTAAGTAAAGTCGAAGTTCCATTTTATCGGGTGCCAAAATCAGCAGAATCTTGCTCTAAAGACCTGGATGCCATAATTTTATTGTTTAATAAGTTCGCTCAAAACTGCGGAATTAGTTATTTCTCTATGTGAGATTTAGTTTTATCAATTTTTTAATAATTAGAAACTATATTATATCACCAGTTTCATAAATTCAAATACTGAAATTTCAAGTTTCAAATTTTGAAAATTTTTGTGTCGTCTGAAAAATGCACTGGCTTTCACTTTTTTTGTTCGTTGATTTTCCTTGTTCTTTTTTGGTAAAGTGAGATTTCCGTAACATATCCCGCGATATGACGACGCTATTTTAAAGTAATCTGCGGGATATACTTGAGGTGTACGCTTTATTTACCACAAGTCTCATTCCATCTCTCCATCAGCAAATGATGTCAACGGCATTTTTCGGCGTCCGCCCCCAGAGGGCCCACTCGCAGACCCAGAAGCAATCTTGCCAAACTTCCACGCTGCCGAGAGGTTACCTGTGCAGCCTCCGGCGTGGGAAATCGATGACCTCTGGGAGGACGCCATCGCGGGTCTACCCGACCCCGGGGTGCTCGACCAGCCGTGCGGTCTTCACCGGGCGGGAGGATCCCTTTGCCCTGAGTCGACGGCCGCCGCGGCCGGCCTCGGCGGGGCGCGCGCCGTCAACCACGAGAAAGACAAGGCCAAGTGCGAGCTGCTGGACAGGGAGTTCCGTCTCTTCCTCAGCATGGCCAAGTGCCACGCGGCGCTCTTCAAGGACCCTGTCCAGAGGACCATGGCCGCCTCGTGGCTGCAGGCGCTGTGCGCCGTGACGGACGACTCGTCGGCGACCGCCTGGGCCCGGAGGAGGCAGAGGGATTGCGCGGGTCAAGCGACGATTAGGCCCTGCCCTCTGAAGCGGGAGCTCAGGAACAAATACGCGCAGGTTAGTGCGATCTCATTTCAATTGAGAACATTTCTATGAGTACGATGGTCCAATAGTTAACTCGGGTAAGTTCGGACAAACTCGGTCAAATTGACGAGGCATTTGGTTTAAAACTTATGAATTTAAGGAATGGCAGTGGATACGAATATTTAAGTTGACTTTATAATGCATTTAATGTTTTTCCAATTTTACCGTTAATTACTCCCAACTATATTAAATACGGCTTGCATACTATTCCTTCGTCATAAAATGACCCTCATTAGCTCTACAGTGTAGTCAGAATTCTGTTCTAACCTATATTTTCAGTGCTTTTCCTGATCGACGAAATAAGTATGTGGGCTGGTCATTTTGAACCTTATTGTCTATGATAATTGTCAGGGCTAAAATAGCATTTCTCGTTTCCATACTTTTCTTGAAACCGATTTGATCTTGATCCAGAAATTCTTTCATCTTCAATCCCATCCTCCTGTAGATAATTCTAGTCAAAATTTTCGATACTCTTCTGATTGTAAGATCAAAAGCTCTAAAGTCTTCGTATCTCTCGATATTTTGTTCTTCAATTGAAAGATGATTTCACAATTTTAAAATCCATTGGCATTGACCCAGTTGAATAAATGTCACTTGTTAATCCGTATAGCTTTTTCAGTACCCTCACTCCTGTTCAAGTAACTTCGAGGAAATTTCACTAATTACTTGCGTCTTTCTCTTTCTCTCAAGTTCTGTACTGAAGCATCAAATTCTGATCTAAAATGAAGTAACCTTCTTTATCTTCATCCACAGTGTCTTATTCTAATCTTCTAATATCCTGCTATTCAATGCTTTGCCGCAGTAAAGTGTCTGCTGGTAGCCTGTTAATCTCTTCTTTAATTAGAACTTTTTCCTTCATTCCAAATGGCATTTTTTTACCTTTGATTCTACGTTCTTCAAAGTAACTTCTTGCATTTCCTTTAGCTGCTTCAACTCTACCCTCTCAGAAATTGCATTCCACTTCTTTGCACAAATTTGTCATTGATTCTTTTCCAGCCTGTCTTTCTCTTTGGCTGATCGTTCCTCTGTCTTCGAGTTTTTGTACTTTCTTCTTTCATCAGATTTATTTTTACTCTGCACAGCCAAGTATTCTCCATAAAGGTGGTCCCTATCCTCTCAAATGAAACCCTGGCCAACCGCTTCGGTGAATACTGGAGTCTGTCACCGTGGTTCTGGTGTTTGTGCCTTGGCGCCAAATTTATTTCGGTTTAGACCACTTATTTCTAGTAATCTAGTGAGGCTAACGTTGGCAAATTTCTGATTCTGGAAAAAAAATCATATGGCCTATGAAAGGAATGCTATAACCATGGCAAGCACCTGCATCCTGTAGATGACTCTTGCGAGAAATTGCTATTTTTCAAACACTATAAAATGTAAAAGAGCAATATGCGTACCTTATTTTTACATTTATAATGTAAAGCATCGAGTTTTATCAGGAGTTATATTTCTGATTAGCCTTTAACACAGACTCCCCTTTTATTTTCCCTTTCTTTGAGACGTTTTGGGATCTGTATTTTCGGCTCCGGTCATGTGCACACTCCTCTTTTCACATAAGCATCCTATGATAATTATTCTCATTAGTGGGTGAGTTGGATTAACTACAGGTTTCATATAGTTGAAGGCTTTGGGTTACATCAGTACATACACAGGTTTCTCAGCAAGCCAAGGCAAGTGCACTGGAGAGGATTCGACATCAGGCTTGTTTTCTCGCCGAGAAACTGAATTATGAAGGACTCTAGGTATTGCAGTCATATGCTATTTCACCACGTAGTACCATAAAGCCCTCTTTGCGTGGTGAACTTAATTCTGTCATAGTTGGCAAGGATTTTTGCACCCGCCCATATCGGATGTATTGGCGGCATCCGATGATGAGAAACTATTCACCGCTGTGTACACACGGAGCCACTGACAGGGACCAAGTCGTAGTCGCTAGTAACCGCTCTTCGATAGAAAAGGGATGATCAGATAGTATTGACCATAATTGGAGTGGTTGCAGCAGTGAAAGTGGCTGAAGAAGTTTTAAAAAATAAGTTTTTTTTTCATTCAAGTATTCTACCAGCTGATTGGTAGGTTCTTGGACAGTCCCCATTCTGCAACACGACCTCATAGACATTGTCTCGCTTTCCCTCCTAAGGATGGCCCGTTATTAGATCCCTCTTCAATTCTTCATATCTTCTACCTCCTCTTATTTCGTCCAGAATTCCTATCCTCTTCCTTCCTATTCCACGCTTCCCCAGTGTTCTCCCCTCTATCACTCTCTTCAAAATGCCCTCTCCTCTCAAAACCTCCTCCATCCATCTCTACTTCCTTCTCTGAACCTCTGCCACAAGCATCCTCTCCTCTCCGACTATATCTAATACCTCCTCGTTCGTCTTTCTCGCCATCCAGCTAACCTTCTTAATCCTTCTCCAAACCCACATCTCAAACCCCTCAAGTCTACGCACATCCTTCATTTGCAATGGCCAAGTTTCCGACCCATATAGCGCCACGCTCCATATTAAAGTTTTCACCAGCCTCTTCTTTACGTCTCTCCTCAGACCCCCAATCATCAATTCCCTTCTCTTCGAAAATTCTTCTTTAGCTAGCGCAATTCTGCATCTGATGTCTTTACCACTAAACCCATTCTTCTCTAAAATACTACCCAGATACGTAAACTGCTCCGCCTGCTCTATCTCCTGCCCTCTCACCCTTATAATCAGCCCCGCCTTCTTACTTCTAGAAAATCTCATTACTTTCGTTTTCCTGTGATTGATCTTCATCCCATACTTTTCTCACTGCACCTCTAATGCATTCATCATTGACTGTAACCCCTTGGCAGACTGACTAACCAATGTTGTGATAGGTTTGCGGGATTTCTACCGCGTGTGTCCATTGTGTAGACAGCAGTTTCGCTCAACATGCAGTGGGCTTCTTCAGGTCCGAAGTGTGTTATGCAGATTTTGACCGTCTATTTATACACTGCCTTGTCATCTTTGATACTGTGCCGGTCCCACGTCGCGACTAGGTTCTTCCCCCTCTCAACCTCCAAATGAACGTGCACGAGCGAGGTCAGCTGGTGAGGCCACACACACGTAATAATTTTTCTATCTGACTTGGAGGCACTACACATACCTGATTCCACCAACCCCCAAGACCAGATGTGGGACTGTGAGATTTCAAGGCGACCAGCGCCTTTTAATTCGCCCAAGGGACTGAAAAAAAAACTACGAGGAAGAATCGCGGAAAAAAAAGATGTTGAATCCCCCCCTTAAATAACAGCGTACTAGGCCTATTTCAGTTTGACAAACACACATTCAATCAATCAAAATGACAATCACAATTATTAAACCCTGACAAATATAATAATGCCCTAACAATTACAAGAATATGAGGAAAAAACAATAATGAACACTTGAAATGGTGATATCCCGAAACAATACATTTAATCCCTAGCAATAATCAATCCTAATCACCTTCATTAATACAATACATTTTATCCCTAGCAATAATCAATCCTAATCACCTTCATTAAAAATTTACAGTGAAGATTTACATAGATTTGTTCCCCCCTTTTTTTATTCGTTCCGTCGACATTTATGGAAGCAAGGAAACACACTCCAACGCACTCCTATCAACCTTCGGGTAGGAGCACACGGGAAATAAGGGATGGGGTCACTTTGCGAGAATAGCTTACGCGGTCCTTTCTGGGTATGGATCAAGTACTGAGAGTTCGCTGGCGGGCTGATGGCACATGCGGCCACAAAGCAGCGACAGGAACCTCTCTCCGTAGGTGGATCCAAATGCCTTAGGAATAGGCGTTCGTCCTCCGCAATGACTCCGGTTTATCCCTTCTCCCGGGGAATCGAGCACTCTCAGGTCTGTGCGTCCAGTCTGAGTTTGGGCCGATCACTCCTTCCCGGAAATGTGCACGTCTTATGTCGACGCGTTCGGTCTGACTTTTCACCTTGGTCTCATTGGTCTCCTCTGACTCCTCGGTCTCCACCTTTTTATGTTCCTTCCTAAACCCATAATCCCCTGCACGAGAGTCGTCCGCTCGACTCACCGACCGCAGTGACAGGGTGTACACTTTTTGAAATACTAATCTTCGTTCCACATACCATTCATTCATTCATTCACATTATTATACACATTCATATTTTTAACACAAATAAGCCTCTCAGCTGTCATATAACCGGGCCATCACAATACGTTATGATTGGTCTTTATATCGAGCGTTCTCATTGGCTGATTTTTGGAAGAAACTCTTCCAAGTGTTTGAGAGTGTGTAACTTTCCTCTCTATTGAAGTTTTGTTTTTTCTTTGTTGTCTCAATGGCCTCGCGAATTAGTCTCGAGAAGTATCATTTCTCGTTCTTGATAATTTTTGCCCCGTCAAAGTTGATGTTATGGGACGGGCCTTCCCAGAAGTGTTCTGCGATTGGTGATAGGCGGAGTTGTCTGTTTTTAGTGGCTCTTTTTTTCTCTTGAATGCGGATTTTAAGTGCCCTCAAAGTTTGTCCGATGTATGCGTTGCCACATTCGCATGTTACTTCGTAGACACCGCTTTGTGTTTCCATAGGTAATTTGTCTTTCACATTGCAAAGGATTTGTGAAGTCTTCGTGACGCTGGAGTGTCTGGTTTTTGTTTCAAGAGGACCCTGGATATTCTCTCCGTGGTCCCTCCAACATAAGGTAATACGAAAAATGTGTCCTTAACCGTTGTCCGATTTTTATCGTCGGTCCTTTTAAGAGCCATTACTCGTTTTTGTTCTACTCTTTGGGTGGCTTTTTGGATGTTGTTTCTATGGAAGCCGTTTTGTTGGAAGACTTTTAAAAGATGCTCTTTTTCTTGATTGATGGACTTCTCGTCACAGATGGCATGGGCTCGGGTGTACAGTGCCTGCATGACAGCAGTTTTTTGCTGAGGATGGTGGTAGGAGGCCGCATTGAGGTATTGGTCGGTGTTTGTCTTCTTTCGGAAAACTGAGTGGCACAGGGTTCCGTCGTCATTCTTCTTCACCAACACATTTAGAAAGGGGACCTGGTTGTTCTCTTCAACTTCCATTGTAAACTTGATTGACTAACCAATTGTACTTGTAAATTGACTAACCAATGCTTTATCACCTGCAAATCTCACTGATTTTATCAGCTCACCTCCTACCTTTATTCCTACCTCCTCCACCACCCATGCCTCTCTTACCATTTCTTCTGAATACACGTTACAAAGCACAGGCGATAGTGGGCACCCCTGCCGCACTCCCCGTCCTATCGTGGCCCATCCCGATTCTCCATTGGCGATCCTAACCTGCGCCGTCTAGTTCATACACCAATTCCGAATCAGACGCCTGTCCCTCCAATCGACCCCTAATTTCTTCAACACTCCCATTAATTTCGTCCATTCCACCCGAACAAACGCCTTCTCGAAATATACGATGCATGCAAAAAGGTCCTGCCCATACTGCCCTGTTTCTTTCTATTAACGTCCTCATCACCACTATAGCGTCTCGCGTTCCCGTCCCTCTCCTAAACCCGAACTGGTCGTCACCCAGGTATTCATTTGCCTTCTTCTCTAGCCTTCTGTTCATAATTCTAAGAACTACTTTGGCCGCGTGGAATATTAAGGTTATTGTACTATAGTCTTCGCATGCTTTCTCCTTACTCTTCTTCGGTATAGGAATTAGTACAGTCTTCGCGAAGTCTTCCGGCCACACTTTATCCTCAAATAATTCCTACGAATAAACGCAAAAAGTTTTCCTCTTCCGTTCTTCCCCATGCTCTTTAAAAACTCAGCAGGTATTTCATCTATTCCCACCGCCTTATTCCTTTTCATGTCTCGTAGAGCTCTTTCGATTTCGCTATCTAGGATACTTGGTCCGATGCCATCTCTGTCGATGTCATCTTCCCTTTCTATTCTAACCTCTTGGGCCTTATATCTTTACCATACAGAGCTCTTCAACATACTCCAGAGACCATTAAGTTAATCGTAAAAGAAAATGAAAATAGTAAACACAGGACGCCAGATAGCCTAATAGGCTCTGTCGTCTGAATAATTAAAGTCATACATTACTATTCTATAGATTGCCTGGCAGGCAAAACCTGGCATAGGGCAAAAGTTAACTCCCAAGTTAACGCACCCTGTAATAAATGTCCCTACTAAGGGGCATATGACACTTGCTCAACATACTCCTTCCACCTCTCCTGGATCTCTTTTGGTTCTACGATCTCCTTTCCCGTCTGGTCTGTTATTGTTGCAATTCCCCTGCCCTTATTAACACCTGTCAGTTCCTTTACTTTCCTATATAATGCATCAGCTCTTCCCTCTTTTTGGTATTTCTCTAACGAGTCGATCTGTTCTCTCCACCTCGCCTCTCTAGATTTCTTTGTTTCTCTTCTAAGACTGTTATTTAATTCTCGGTATTTTATGTTACCTAGTTCTGAGTTTACGCTCTTCCATTTCCTTCTCTCCTCCATCTCCCTTATCATCTCCCTCGTGATCCACGGTTTTCTTATTTTAGATGCACTCACTACGCCTACCGTTGCTTTCGCCGCTACTACAATTCCATTTTTCAAACTTCCCCATTCATCTTCCACCGATCTAACTCCATGTTACTCACCCAATATCTCATCCACCTTATCTTGATATAACTTCTTCATTGCTTCAGTGAATGCCTCCGTATTCCACGTTCGTACCCTCCGTCCCATTCTTATCTTTTTCAGTTTTACCCGACATTTCATGACTAATAAGTTGTGGTCTGTGTCTGCATCAGCTCCTGGATAAGTATGCGAGTTTTTAACATCATTGCTCTATCTGTGACGAGCCATTATATAATCTATCTGCAACCTATCTGTGTCTCCCGGCTTCTTCCAAGTGGACCTACGTCGAGGATGATGCCTGAACCATGTATTTGTAATTACTAGGTTTTTTCTACGGTAAAACACCATATCTTTCTCGCCCCGGTCGTTACTCCTTCCCAGCCCGTAATCGCCCACCTCCCGCCCATCTCTTCTTTCGCCCACCATCGCGTTCCAATCCCCGATTACTACTAAGTGCTTACTCCCAGGTATCCTACCAATTATTTCCTCTAGCTGATCGTATATCCCATCTTACACCTCCTCTTTATGATTAGAGGTAGACATATAAACCTGGTTTATAACTAAATTCGTTGGTTCTGCCTTTAGTTCCACGACTATAATCCTATCACTCACCCTTTCTGCAAACACTACTTTTATACCTAGTTTTCTATTCATTACGAATGCAACCCCACGCTGACTTTAATTTCCTCCACTATATATTACTCTATAGCCATCGCTCCAGTAGTCCCCGTCATCCTTCCATCTTACTTCATCCAGACCCATGATGCCTACACCCACCCTCTCCATTTCTTGCATTATATTTTCTAGCACCCCGCCCTCAGAATAGTCCTATCATTCCACGTGCCTATTCTGATAGTTTCGTTCCTCTTCTTTATCTTCTTTTCCTCTGCTGCTACTACGTCTGAGCAAGGATTTCGTGTGATGACGACCGCAGTGGCCTTGCTCTTACCGCTGCCGGGCACGACGCCCGGCCCTCTGGGTGGAGTCCCGTAGTTGCCAGGATTCGTTATCATTTGTGAACTGCCCATAATTTCAAGGTTTTTGTTTTAATTGAGGTGGTATTCCGTGGCCTTACTCAATAGTGTTTTTTACGTGACACCATCACTTCAGAGGCCTTTTGGGTCCACTGGGGTCAGACGCCTTTTGCAGCCGCCTCACTGAGGTACAGACGCTGCACGGACTACCATTGGAGGTGGAAATAATACGGTGGATTAGGCCATGGGTACAACAAAGAGATATGATCATAGAAAAGAAATATCCAGTATGCTCAGCAATTAATTAAGTGTTTAGGACCGACTCATATGAATGGAAGTGGCAACCTCAAGCAAAATTTTCCAATTCATCCGTCTTCTTTGTCTCTTCATAAACAAAAGACTTCGGAAAACGCACAATGTTACTCCCTGATCACTTAAAAAATTGAACGTGTTCTTACCAGAAAAAGGCAATCACAAGCCAGTGAATGGCATGGAATTTGTTTGCGAACTCGGAGAAAGTTACCACTCGCTTTTTATGTGACAGAAATGTCACCGTGTTTACTGGGCTGAAATGTCATCATTAATAAATGTGCAATTACGTTTCCCCTTTCTTTCAGGCTCTCCTAGGATATCTATACGAGTCTCGCCTGGCCGGACCCTTTTTGGAGTATCCCCCGAACAATGGTGAGGGTGGCCCTCTGCCGAGGCTGGGGGAAGCCGCCAAGTCGTGCAAACAGTCGGCGACGCTGGGTTTCTCGATGGACCCTACGTCACCACAAGCGGACAGATTCCTCGCCATGCAGCCGCTGCCTCAGGACGGCGCTTTCTGCTACATCGCCATCAGCGGCGAACTACTGGACAGCTCCTTCCCCGAATACAACCCTCCAGGGCCCTGTGAAGAATGCGACGTCCCCTTGCCCTGCGAACCAGACCCCGCGTCGAAAAATGCCGCAAGGGTCACGGCAGAGGAGCCTGCCTTCGTCCCTGGAAGAAGGAGCATTTGTGCCAGTTACTGAGGTCAGGCAGCTTGAATGAAATCGGCGTTGACATGGTGAGCTGATGACTTCGTCGTGTTTATTTTAATTACTATAACCTAATTATCTAATACTCATGACTAGATATGCACTTTAATTTGATGGATAGTTTACAATATTCGTTTCCTACTACTCTGTGAGTCATAGGGACTAACTTGTGAGTTTTTCCCGGCGAGTAGTTTCCGCAGGGAGTTCTAGACTTTAATAGCAATGTTGAGAAGTCGAAAATCTACGCTACAGTATTTAGAAGAGTGGTTTTTTTGAAAAGGCAACCGACAACTGAGGTGGCCTGCGTCATTGAGGATAGGTGGGTAGGCTTTAAAGGAAAGGATTGTTTGGGGAATAGAGAAAGAGTATTGAAAAACCCGTCCTTGGCATTAGCCTTCTCTTAACAAAAGGTGCCAAAGGTTCCACAGTTTAACGTCCCATCCGAAGGACGCAGTACCTACTTCTCTTGAACTGCCATCTTCATTTTACCTAATATTTTTAAAATCTCTGCCAGGATTTAAACCCAAGTTTTCAAAATTGAATTCCAGTGGTTACACTAGGCACCATACCACCCCGAACCCTGTGTTTCATGGCTAACTCCACTATTGTCTTCAGGTTGAGAACAACTACATCGAAAGAGTTGAGTAGACCATTGAGTTGATGAAATCAATGGAGTAGACGAACACCAACGTTTCGATCGCCAACTCTACCCCATTTTTCAACTTTTCGATGTAGCTCTGTTGGTCTTCACCTTGAAGACGATGCCGAAGTTAGACGTTAAAATGTTGGTGTTCGATTTCTCAACCCGGCTGAAAACCCAAGAGCTCTTCACTCATAATCTGTGGTAGGTAGGCCTGTGCGATTATTCAATTAACTGAATTGTCGAATTAATTAATTTTAAAATTTATCAATTATTTCAGCATATCGATGTCAATTGCGGTAATTGACTGGATTGTCAATTTTTTTCAAGTGTCATTTGTTGTTCAATTGATATTCAATTCACAATTGTAATCGATTAATTGACGATTATTGACGGTGGTGATGGCCACCACCTACCCCTCCCTCCAGAAGTTAGCAAGAAGATATCTAGCCATCCCGGCAACTAGCACTGCGTCCGAGAGGTTGCTTGCTCACTCTCAGTGGGAACGTTGTCATCAACACACGCCAGTGTCTGTCGGATGAACACGCTGAGGATCTCATCTGCTTGTCTTCAAATAGCGATCTATTCCATTAATTAATAAATAAAAGCTAACTAATTATTTTGTTGTTTTTCAAATTAGTTCTTTCATTCTTCTCATTTCCAAAGGAAAGCCGTTGAAAAACACGATCCAATTGAGTGCAGTCAATTAATTGTTTGATGTCAATTAATTGACCAATGACAATTAATTGACACCCAGTTCGATGTCAATCAATTGGCCTTTGTAAATTAATTGCATGATTGCAATTTATTGCCATTTCTTCCATTCCCGACAGTTGAATCGACCACATATCCAATTATTCTTGTAATTGATCGATATCGATTTTTTTCGATAATCGCACAGGCCTAGTGATTCTGTAGTGTGGTGGGTATTGGTTCACACAGAATGTGATGATCCAATAGGCTGAAAGTATTTTTATTTTATGAAATTCTACCAGCTACTTCGCCTAGGAAGTGCTTCGGGTTAATACTGAATGTCACGTAAAGAGGATGAAAACGCAAGTTTAAATAGGCAGTAGACCTGTTTAGGTGTTACAGAAGTCTTTGTGTTGTACAATTTTGACATATATCATGATGGCAGTGCTGTTCATGCTATCTAGGGCTCAATGATGATTGACCGCTGCACTAGCAGAATAGCTTGCTGGGCCAATATCACTAAACCTATCCTCAAAATCAAGCAAGTTTGCCATCATCACAGTCAGTAGTGCTCTGTGTTTCCTGCATGCGGGCGAGTACAGAAGCTACCAGTTCTCCATGCTTTCTTTCATGCATCTCCATACAGTCTCTCAGGGATAAGGCACCGAATACTGCTTTAGAGTTTAACTAAAGTATTTATTAGCGAAACTTAACGGCATTTGCGTAGAAGGCGCTGCTCCGCCGTCCTTTTTGGTGGATGAGTCAATTGTCGTAGACCTCTCTCCTCGAGAGGTAGTCTCTACGCGAGACCGCCAGGGTTCTCTTGGTCACATTCTATCGATACCAACATAATAATTTTCAACTAGTTATTCGCAACACCGGATGCGCCGCGAAATTCAAAGTTCCTCTAAATGGATAAAATGTAACTTACCTCCAATTGAGCTGTGTAGTAATCAAAAACCTAAAAATAAACTTATACTTTACTTCTACCACACAGTTCTGATTGCGCTTCCACGCACTCCACGCAGTTCTGATCGCGCCGAAGGCGCGTAGATTATACCGTTCCGGTGAGTACGAGACTCACTCCTACCGGTCAATTTACAAGTGGCCCACTTGACATGAGAAGAGTCTAATGTCGTGTATGTCGTATTTGTGTGAAAGAGGAAAATTAATAACTAAGTAATACACAGCAGAAAATATGAATTACAGGCTAAGAGATTACATGATATGACAATGAACAATGTATAGGGCAGCCTCACAACAAAACAAAAAAAGAGAGTGAGGCATGCAACTATAAAGAAGAACAATAATTTGTCATTACACTATTTTCATTTTATAGCATATATATGAATTTTTTATTTTTTGTTTTTCATTTTGTATTTTTATCTTTAGTTTTTAACATATCTTTTGATTTTTTTGTGATACATATTTTTTTATAAAAACTAGTATTTTTTTAGAAGTAAACACGTGCATTGTTTTTTATTACTACTCAAATTTGCATATTGGAATTGCGGCGCGCAGGCCAAAAAGAGAATGCAGTCCCTTGGAAAGCTTCGAAATGGCACGATGCGAATGCGGCCTCAGGGCGGCAGCCGTACCCCACCATTTACAAAGAAAATCATGCTCTAAGAATTAACATTAAAAGAAACATGACAGTGAAGACATAGGATAGACTCATAGGAGAGTGATCTGGAGAGGCAGTCTGCATGTGGTTGGAATGTTAAGATCATAATCCCAAATGTGTGTAAGGAGTGTGTTAGAGGTGCCGGGCAGTCTGCGTTCTAACGTAGTAACAAGCTTAGTGATGAATTCCTGCACAAAGGAGAGGTTATGCGCCCTGCGTACATCCCGCATATCGGTCAGTTTACTGATGCGGAGGATTTGACGGAGGGATTTGTTTTGAAAAATTTCCAAATGCCGACGAATGGCGGGAGTATTGGTGAAATTCTCGCACCCGTAAAGCAATATGGGACCAACGACGGAGGCGTAGAGACGGACGCGAGTGCGGTGGAAGAGCGGTGATTTAGAAGTGGAGAGATGATGTAGCGCCATACGCGCCACTAAGGCTTTCGCTTCGCACGTGCGGTGGTGATCGGAATAGGTGAGTGATTTGTTGAGTATGATGCCAAGAAAACGGTGAGAATCAGCCCTTGGAACTCTTTGGCCGTTTAAAGTTGGAAGAATTTGCGGTTGGTATTTTCGACGGCGGGTGAAATGGATGTGGGAGGAATTGATCTGGATTTTCCAAGTAGATGTCCAGGTGCAAATTAAACGAAGGTGTCTGTTCAGTTTGTTGATATTGGCGTCGCCCGTGAAGGATGTAGCCGCGACGGCAGTATCGTCGGCGTACATGTGAAGGTGGGTTTGCGGGTGTGAAGGGAAGTCGTTGACAAAGAGAGTAAACAGTAAAGGGCTAAGAAGGGAGCCCTGCGGCACGCCCGCCTCAGCGGGCCGCATGGAGGAAAGAGTGCCTGCTTCTGCGACGCAGATGGAGCGACGGTGAAGGTAGCTACGGAGGAGGCATAGGTCGGAGATTGGAAACCGCAATGACTAAAGTTTGTACAGCAATCCACGGTGCCATACCCTATCAAACGCTCTCGCGACGTCAATGAACACGAGACCCGTTGGTCGCTTTTGGAGGAAACCCCAGGAGATGGTTTCAACCAGGCGAAGAACCTGATGAATTGCGGAAGTTTTTTGCGGAAGTGGAGTCAGTGGGAGGCGGTGTCTGTGGTTGAGAGGTGGCAGGCGGTGTAGGAATATTGGCGGAGGCAACGCTCGAGTAAGAGCGTTGTTGCGGTGGTGGCTGCGGGGCAGGAACGGTGGTGGTGGGATCGGCGCGAGAAGAGCGAGTCTGTTCTCGCTTGGCTTCCTTATGCTTTTCGCAGCCGCGGTAGTTGGCTGTGTGGGCTTTCTTACAGAGAAAGCAAGTAGGGGGGTGGAGAGAGGTTTCGTGCATGCACTTGTATGATGGCCCTGGCCGCAATTGACGCAGTTCGGTTTGAGTTTGCAGTAATTTTTGGTGTGTCCAATGCCTTGGCAGTTGAAACACTGGGGGGGTTCGTTTGGTTTCCGATTGGCGAAAATTTGGACTCTCAACATTGCCAGAAAATGGATAGCCATGAAGGTAGCGTCTGCGGTGAGACCGCAGGCGACGTGAAGAGTACGGGCAGGGTATTCAGGCACCTCCTCAAGCCCCCCTCATCCCGTTCTTCGGGGGTGGTTCGGGTGGACTTAATGTGACGCACGGTAATGACGAGGAAATTACGTGACTGAAGTTCAGCGAAGACATGAGTTTCAGGGACTGACGGGAAAAGACCCCGGACGGCAAACTCGCGTCTTCGGTTTTCCGGGAGGCAATAAAAGACTTTACTCCTAAGTCTTCCAAAATGGCTTTTTTGGCGTTTTGAGTGGGCACAGTCAGGCATTTAATCACCGCAGAGGTGTCAGAGGTGGAGTGGCTAAGAGGAATGGGTGGGCTCTCACGCTGGAGTCGACGCATTATGTCGCTCCAACGCGACACATCCGCTATCTGGAGTGGTGGAATTTTCCCCTTGCCGGGAGCGACAGAGTCTGGAGACTCTGCAGTAGTTGGCCCTGGAGAGAGCCGATCGTCAGCGCCCGTTATCATTACCTCGTAATCATCAGAGGTAGAAGTGAACGCCAAAAAGCGATTGCTAAGAGCGAATGAGGGTGAAGGCGTAGTGGGGGGAATGGCAGGACGCAGGCGCTTACGCTGAAGGACCTTAGTAAAGCTATCATTGTGAGGCAGACTGCTCAAAGTGGGCACATGCGCGGGACCTTGACCGGGTAGGGGGAAATGTCAGACTCGCACTCACCGAAACCGTGCTCGGGACGTTGGCGATAGATGCGGGAAGCTGGGCAGACGTGGCTGGGGCGGCGGCTGAGGCGAGAACAGCTGGAGGCTGGGCAGCAGTGGCGGTGAAGGAAGAGGCCCTGTCGACGGAGGAAGGGCTGTCGACTGGTCGATTTCCCGCAGGAGGGTGATGGTGGACAGTGAGGCAGATGTGGATAACAGGCACTCAAGAAACACGGCTTGATCCTCGGGATTGAACGTCGCGAGGAGAGCGCTCGTTTGGTCTACCGCCAGTTTTGAGCTCCATCTGGCGAGAGTATCTGACGCACACGGCAATACGGCACGCGACGACCGACCCAATTGAACTCTGCGTTACTCAGCAATAGGAGCATAACCAAAAGCACCACTGGTTAGCAACGACGCAATGAGGTCTTATCCGTTTCAGGAATAATCGCCGATGTTCTAATCGCGCTTCCGGTGTGTTTGAAAAATAAATTTAAAAGTTACAAGCTTTTCATGGTTGCACTCCAACACTGCTGCCATTTCAATAAATGTATTTTGCCAAGTTTTTGCAATATTTTTTATTTCTCATATTTTTTCATTTTGGGTAGCATCAGTATGTAGGTATTAACGGATGAAACTTACTCAAAAAATCACACAAAGTTGAACGACATCTCTCGGCAACTTTTTGCGGTGTGACATTGAGTGACAAGAGGGACTCACCAATGTATCGTTGCATGTTGCATTCAAAACGTAATCCCACGGCAAACAAAATATTATTAAATAATTTTCATACTATGTACAAGCGGATTGAATTAATTCGCAATACAATCACTAGAGTGATGCATGTTATTTCATATGAGTATTTAAAGTCTTGTGTGTACTTCATGTTATTTATTTGTTAACTTTAGTTTTAATATTCGTATTTTCATAAATATTAATTACATTTTAATGTTTTTTATATATAATAGTGTGTACTCACTCCCCGCTGCCAGTCATATCGTTACAGTTTTACACTTCTGTCAGCCGTCCCGCGACGGCTACACCTTTTTTTACGATTAAAAATGCCGTTTTTTGCCATTAAAAAACTTTGGTGGTGTAGCATATTTCCAATTTTAACACATTGGGAAGTAGAACCTTTTTTTCGTTTTCGGAAAGGATTCAACTATTTTGTTTCAACTCAAAAACATAGTTTGTGTGTGATATAATGAGCTAGTGGTAATGGGCACATGGTGAAAGATTTCATTACGCTTATATAACGGTTTGATTTTGACAAGTGCTTATATTGTTGTTTGACCTCATTAACGGGGCTATCACCTTTGTATTAGCTTCAGTTTTAATTAACCGGTCAGTCAAACGCTATCCTCATTCATGACTAGATTATTCTCTTTCAACGGATATAACTTAGTGCCGCATCGTTTTACTGACGTCCAGCTCTCCGTGGCGTACCCACGTCGTTAGCGCTCATCCCACCGAGATCGCCTCTTCAACTGCCGGCCGAAGCACATGAGCCAAGAGTAGTACTTCCAATGTGGTTTAGAGTGTCCACTCTCGGTATTTTGTGGCGGGAATCTATTGAAAATGACTCCGCCAACCAGCGGACGCCATAAAAACATGCGGGAATATAGGCATTCAGGATATCACCGGTCCCACACCGCTCGACAGCCTCTGATTCTCTGTCGTCCTCACACCACTTGCTTTCCCGGAAAACCTTTCCCACTCCTACGCAGCCAAACAATCCAATTCGACTGAGATATGGAAGGGGAGTACGAAATTATCGCATTCGGTTCGATCTATTGATTGTCCAGAATTAATCGATTATGGTTTTCAATGGGTTTGAGGATCCCCTTAATCGAGTTTGGTCGATTGCCGCTCTCTGTTTGGTTTATAATGGCGGCTGCGGGTCGGTCGGAGAGTGGGGTAGGACGTGGGTGGGCGATAAGGGCGCCGCGGAGGTGCGTTACGGTCCCTAAACCTCATCACACACCGCCACACTCCCGCTGCCGAATCCACAACTCTCAACCACCTCCACGGGCGGAAGCCTACCTCCCTCCCTTCTCACCCAACCTCTCTCCACCAGCATTTCCAACTACCCAGCTTCCTCTTCCCAAGCCCGCAATCTTCCCCCTACTCCCCCCCTCTGTGCCCCCCCCAGAATATTTCCCAATTGGTGGGCGCGGGTCGTTAATAGGGAGCCTCAAATATTACGCCGCGCCAAGTTTTCATTGGCGGTCGGAGCGAATCCCACGGCTCCATACTTCCCCTCTCGCCTACTCGATCAACAATTAACGTTGTCCCCAATAGTCGTTGCCGGGTGCGCGAAGCTACAGGCAATTATTTTGATGGAGTGTGGCATCCTCATAATTTTATGAGTCCGGAAAGAGGATGAATCAAATCGCCAAGCCGCAAGGGTGCTGAACATCGGGGAGCCACTGCGCGACGCTTGGGCCATCTACACGTGAAATAGTCAGCATACTCTCCTAGCAAAGAGGAGAAGAAATAATCTATCGTCGTTCTTCGTTTGACCTTTCCGTCGTGGGACTGTACGTAGAGGGATGTGCCACGAAGGGTCAGGTCAACGCTGACCGCTACCGATTCTGCTTCGAAATCGGCTAAAATTTCAGGCACGCGTGCTAATAGTCTAACACTATGTATGAACATGTATTTGGCTTCGCGTTAATCTTGATAGATGGAAATATAAATTAATACAGTGCTTCCTTCATATATCTAGCATAGGTAGAGGCGTTCTCGATAAAATAGGAGAGGTGGACGAGCTCATGAATATGAGTTAAGTTTTTTCTTCCAGCAAATGTAATTGATAAAAGGCAAAACAATGTTTGCTGCCATTAAAGCTTGCTCCAAAGTAATATTTGTGACTTCTCTTGTCTTAAATAATAATTGAGGACAATGATTCACAAACAATATGCTTTGTAGCTGCATTAAAATATTTAATTTATAATTATGTAAATTTATAAACTTGAAGAGTGTGGTGTACAAATATATTGGCCATCAAAATTTTTACTATCAATTTCACATCATAGCGTTTTGAACCAAAGGTTTTATCGCATTGTATCCAAATCATTGAAGTCATTAATATAAAGATTGATTTTTGCAGTCTTCCACTCCATCCTATTCTCAGCTCACCACTTTATTTTTTGTTTTTTTTTACATTTTCCTTGATTTTCATGTATTATATTATATTACTTGGTCTTTCTCAGGAGTTCTTACCATTTTTTTCCCCTACATTTTAGTTTTCAGGAGGTTGTTAAGATAAAAAATGCCCAATAACTTTTTTTTCAGTTCAACATATTTTTCAGGAAACACTTCCTATTTTTTCTCCCACAGACCACTTAGGACTGCTTTAGTTGTTCTGTGGTTTTCTGACAATTTGATATTCATATTTCTTTTGTGACTATATTTTTTTTGCTTCCAATCTTTTCTGTCCCGACGCAGTTATTGCCAAGAGTTCACTGCCACATGACAGAATAATCCATGCATATGTTTTCCATGTTCATACGTTGGTAGCCGTAATTAGACTTTTCTAATAGGATATTTTTTTACTTTTAATTATTTCTTCGTTATATCTTCCTGGAGTTTTCCGTGGTTCGTAATTACACTTCTAAGATTTTGCCACGTTATCCACTCACAGCGCTTTATTGAGATTTGCGGAGCCCAGGATAGTAGTATATCACTACCTACGAATCACCACGTGTTATCCCACCTACGAGTGTTACCTACGAGTCACCACGTAGAGTTGATCCCGGGATTTATAATGGAAGAGATCATGAGCTTCGACTCAGGTATTCAATTCAGCACATCCTATGAAACAATAGGTGCTATGAAGGTGGCTTCACACATGGAAGTTGACTTACATAGAAGTGTGGCGATGAATCGATGCGTACTGCTACTTGCAGGGTTTCCTTTTGCTCATTTGTAACTTCTGGCTTGTGTGAAAAAAGAATGGCAGGTAAACATTAAATATTGCAATATCGAATATTTCCTAGCTTTGATAAACAATCTTTTTTTACACCAGTCATGTTCTTCAGGAAATCCATTAATTTTTAAATTTAAATATTAATTTTATTAATAAATATTTATTAAATAATGACAATGTCAACTATGTTTAAATCCACAGAGTAATTTATTGGTAAAACATGTTTCAACGCTACGGCGTCATCATCAGCTACGTACCTGACGCTGACGCCGACTGACGCCGACGCAGTACCTGATGATGACGCCGTAGCGTTGAAATTAGTTTTACCAATAAATTACTCTGTGGATTTAAACATAGTTGACCTTGACATTATTTGAATATGGACTTCCACAAAGTTACGCCAGAACGGATTGAATTCAAATATTTATTAATTTTAAATATTTAAATAAATCTCTGAAGTATATACTTTTAGAATTATTTTATCATTATCATTCTAGACAACAGTAGTGACAAATATTTCTTTTAAGTAAATTATAATAGTAACGATGACATCATAGTTACGTTAACTTTAATCTTTAGATTAATAATAATAGGCCATCCTCTGGCAAATTAGTTTTGTATTTAGATCTGCGATCCCACAAGCAGCTAAGTGATCAGAATCGCTATGTCGCAAAGTTATGCGATATTTAAGCAGAATCTAAATGCCGTTTGCATGCTAAATATCTATCTAGTATCTATTTCTACACAAGTGAGAACCGTGGTCGATCGCGTACTGATTACTATCCCTATCATCCCAACTGTTACAGAAGTCCGTGCTTACACATTGAAGTTTTATTCGCAATCAGCTCACTGGACTACTGCTTTAAAAGTAACTTCCATATGGAAAGTCACCTGAAAGACAGCGTTGCTGTTAGGAAAGAAGCAACGGGATGTGAATCGGTCGAAAAAGTAATTGATGTTAATGGAATAAAGCGTCTCCCACGGTATCGCTCTTTGCTCTTGGCCTTGCTTTCGGCCACTCACAGTCACTCTTCCCCTGTCCCCTCCGCTGCCCGCCATCAATCACACTTCCCGAAGCACCCATCCGCATCGTTCCAATTAAGTGGAATCAGACGCAAATTCCGTGAATATAAGCCGTGCTAATGGTGGCGGACGCGATACCCGCAACGAAAGGATCGCGTTGTGGAGAGTGTTTTAGAGGCGCGGAGGGAGGAAAGCACTGGATGGGAGAGCGTGCTCTATCGTCGAGGAGGTTATTTTTTATTTTAATTCGGAAGCCATGGTGCGAGCGATGGATTGCTGCAGTTTAAGTGATGACCACAGGTGAACGTTGAACTGTGAATCGAATTACATTAAACAATACCTCCCCTCCTCAATTCAGGACGTTAAAGTGAACATTTCTACAATCGCCAAGGTGGATTGACCTTTGGTGGTCAATCCATATTTTATGAACTAATTCTTCATTCGATAATTTTGCCTACGATCTATTCCTTGTAATATCATTTTCCCATCTGTATTGATCCTGCGCCATTTTATCAAATAAACTTGAGTATTTTTCTCAATTTTGGCGACTTCTAACGTTGCAATAATTTGTTTTCCTTTTTAATTTGCCCTCGTCAATTGGTTTCGATTCATATGTTACCCTCTCCACTTTTCGTTCCGTCATACCAACATACCCTTTACCACATAAAATGTGATCTCTTCCTTTTTCCCATCGGTTCATATCATCCTCTCCAGCGAAATTGCCATCAATATTCCTTCGCCTTCTAATCCAGAATTTTGGTAATTTCTTCTCTCATTTTTAATTTTATTTGTCAGTGTCCTTTCCCACAAGAATAAGCCCTTTGTCATCTGTTTTCCTCTACACCCAGCTCATTCTTTCCATTCTTCTCCACGTGTACGTTTTATCCGCATACAATTCTATCGGTCAATTCTATTGCCAATATTAGCACATTTTAGACAAAATATTCTCTTAAAAATGCAGTTTCTACTTGACTTGTGTTTCTCAAGGTATATCCCTGTTAGGTTAACTGTTATGTCTACTCTTATGTACCCTTAGCTTTACTCTGGTTTTTCTGCAAAATCCCACAAAATACTTTTCCAATATTCATGTGCTAGGTATGAAAATATTTTATTTTATTCCAAATTCATACTAAATATTCTAACTAACCTGCGTTCTGGCCACCCTCTAAAGGCAACCTCCAAGAAAGCCAAGCCCTTACGATTCCTTATAGTTCATTGAATGTGTGAAATTCAAAGTTAAAATAATGTTTATCTCATACTCTCGTCCCTTGAAAAATTAATTTCCAAATACATTCTTTAAGATAAGCGCTTACGTGGGTTAGAACTTGATATTGATCTTCCCAGGGAAATTAGCTGGCTGAGTTATGCACTTGTTTGCCATGCTCAACTGCAATACGAGTACCTAGAGCTAGAATAAAGAGCTAAAATACGAATTAACCGCAAAGTTTTCCTCATTGAGAATTGTTAAGCAGATCTAAGTCTACGTGCAATGAGTTACATCAAGATAGTTAAATGTAGAATAATGCGATAAATATAATTCATTCTGTACCATCAATATCTATTGCTTAATTTCAAGTTTCTTAAACTTATCAGCATATGTATTTCTTCCCCATGATTACCTCCATATTTCACAATAGATCAAAGTGAGACTTAAAAAATATTATATCTAAATTATTTTACCTAATCTTTCTTGCAAAAATCCTTTTGGTTTAAGAGAGACTGCCTATAATATTTGCTTGTCATAACGGTGAAGTAAGTAAGTAATAAGAACGTATGTGTATTGGCCGGATATGATATACAACGGATGCTATTGACACTCAAGCAAATTAGATGGTTCCGAATGGTCAATATAATTTTCTTCTGCGTTTACGATTTCATACTACAGGAGATAGAGCAGTCTCTATAGATTATTTTCAACTCGTTGTCAATTTTT
Source organism: Pyrrhosoma nymphula (assembly GCA_963573305.1). Lineage (NCBI taxonomy): Eukaryota > Metazoa > Arthropoda > Insecta > Odonata > Coenagrionidae > Pyrrhosoma > Pyrrhosoma nymphula. Next base: position 118,687,879 of record OY754334.1, on the reverse strand, counting down.
TTTCCGCATTCTTTACCGAAAATGTGAACGTCGTGACGTCGCGCAGCCTTTATTTGGTGCATACATTTTCCTCCCGCCTTAATTAAACGTATGCATCGATCACCAATGTGGAAAGTTGGCAAGTTAAGTGTCGGAGAGGTAGTTGGACCGCTTGTGCTATTGTTGCCGGATTACAGGTCGCGTGAAATGGCGAAACCTTGTCCGCCTTGCGGGTCAACGAGGGAGCCGCGCAAGAGGATGACAACCGCTAATGCATTTTTCTGGTGACTTTTTGATAAAGAGAAAGTGACATTGTCTCCCATCAAGGGCCCTTATAATCTGATAGCAATACGACGCAAATAAGAGTAATGCCCGGGTATCACATTTCTCTCTTAAGAGCCAGACTGTGTTTTTCGAGCCGAATCGGTAACATTGGGAAATGGGATTTTTTTTCGAAACCCATCGACATTTCACGACAAGGCTCCCACGCAACGGGTAATAAACTTGAATATCCGCTAGTGGTAGTTTATTCGGATGTGATTAATTTTGATAATCAATTGCTCTTCATGGAATCAACCCATCTTCAATTAATATTCCCCTCCATTAATTACTAATTACAATTGGAACCATATGCAAAAAATGGTTGATTGATTACCAACTCGAATTACAAACATTTAGGTTACTATGTGTCAGCTCTCAGTTTTCATAATGTTTGAAATATTTTGTTGCATTGCAAGTACCCACAAATTTTTATTCAATTAATTTATTGACATGGTTTTTGTCGGTAATTTTTGATTAAGGCATTATTTTATTTTACCTAACGTTTCCTTTTAAACTTTTACTATGAGTGGCTAAAGACTTATAGCTTTTGTAGGTATCAAATAACTAATTCACATATATTTTGCTGAAGAACTTTGAGAGGAAACGATAAAAATAATAAGCGTGACTATAAAATGTCAGAAATTTCTTTAATCACTAATTGTAAAACTCATGCAAAGTGATTCAATTGGCATAAGGTTAGGCATACATTTTCCTTTTTTTTAATAAATTAATCTAAAGGCTATATTCACATATTAATATCCACTCGAATTTCTGTCTTGTCACTTTTTTTCTGTTTCATTGGAACTAGTTGTCTCGTTGGACTAACGTACTGATGAAATGCGTAAAATAATTTTTTTTTAATTTTAGATTATGTTGATAAACCTTTAGAAAAAAGTCAGGGAACACTTCAGTACTTTGAGGAATTCTAAGTCAATATAGTTTACGGAATTATATCCTATATTACGTTTTCTTTTACTGTTTATTCGATAGTTAGAAGGACTCAAGTAATATTTCTAAGAACCACTCAATGATATAATTGCTTTTTTAAATATAACAGTGTCAGGTAGAAGTTGTTGAAGTTCATGATTAATAAAAGTCTTAGTAATCTTCCACAGATTTACACAGACGCGTTTCTCCACTCTGTGGCATCTAGTGTTGAGAAGGGTTCTTCGGTTTAGGTCGTGCATATTAGGTCCCTAATTCTTTAGATTTTAAGTATTTCAACAAAAGGAGGCGAACACGAAATCGCAACTCTTTTTAACCTCTTAAATGTTCAGGATCAACATGTTCATATCCTATATATATATAAAGGATATATATATATATATATATATATATATGATTCTTTCTATAAATTTCGCTGAAGAAGGTGGCGGCGATCCACCGAAAAATTTACATAACCCGTGTGAGTGTCTTTTTATGTTTACCTTTTAGTCGCACTTGTGACAAAGTGTATATATATATATATATATATATATATATATATATATATATATATATATATATATTTTCATACATTCATAGGAAATGGTAATGGATAGGAACACATAAAAGGACGAACACAGGGTTAATTGAGTAGCCTTGGTGGTGTAACTGGGAGCACACCTGACCGGCAATTGGGAGATCCGGGTTCGAATCCCGGCTAAGGTGAAATTTTTTCTGTCTGGATTTGACTCATTTTCATCTTCCCCACCAAACCCTGTGTTCGTCGTTTTATGTGTTCCTATCCATTACCATTTCCTATGAATGTATGAATTTATTCGCGCCTTTGAGCGTCATGTTTTCGAATGATTGAGTATATATATATATATATATATATATATATATATATATATATATATATATATATATATATATATATATATATATATATGTACTCAATATATATATATGTTTATATATATTTCGAATGATTGATAATATATATTTCGAATGATTGAGTATATATATATATATATATATATATATATATATATATATATATATATATATATATACTCAATATATATATATATAGTTATAAAACTTCTAGGAGAATCACTCGGGTGATAAATATACAATATGCCAAGAGGGTGGCCGATAAAAATATAGAAACAGAAAAAAAAGTGAGAAAATGAGTTTGTGAGTGTCCTTTCTTTCTGTTTCTATATTTTTATCGGCCACCCTCTTGGCATATATATATATATATATATATATATATATATATTAATATATAATGTTATGAAAATTAGGCTTTCAGGCCAACTCCGGTTTCAAACAAAGGCTTCACATGGTAGTTGTAGGCAGCAATTAGTGAGAGACAGAACACGGTAGTTGTAATATCATCATTCCTGTGTTCTTTTGTTTCTCCGCGGGCATCTCTTAACTCTTTTTGAGCGATTCTCTTCTTTTAAATAACGCACCAATCCATTGAAGCTCAGACCTGACACATTATTGAGATGAAAATTCAAGTGCGAGCTTTGCCTTTTTCACGATTCCTCCTGGGTCTTCATCGAGAAATTATAAATCGCAGTCGCTCGATTTATTGGTGCTGAGTCATAACGATAGTGGCTACGTGCACTAATTATTCAACCAATCCTTGGTATACTATTCAGGAAGGTCTTGGAACTTTTTAATCTGGATAATTGCGGAATTTTGACACCACAACCTCCAAAATACAAAAAATGCCACTTAAAGGATGAGATTTTTCGAGCCTGAGATGTCACATTCACGGCATAGTAGAGACCAAAAGTTTTGATGCGAATGCGAATTAATGTCTTATGGTTCGTTCTCGGTCTCATGTAAGGTTTTGCCCCGACCTATATTTGTGTACTTTCGAGGGTCTCGTGTGAAAAAACAAGGATTACAGAATACCTAAAACTATGACTGGATAGCCCGTTTTGTCGTCTACCGGAAATAGTTTGTCACGAGCGGAGGGGGTGGTGCGAGGTGACGTCACAGCGCTGCACGTGGGGGTCCTAATTTGGGCTTGTGTGGACACGGCGCGCGCTCATTACAGTTGTATCTCTGGAACGAGTCGGTCGATTTTAGTTGTAGAGGGGTCTACGGAGAGCTGAGAACGTGAGTTAGACGTTAATAACACAAGAAATATAAAATTTACATTGGAAAGCAGAAAATATTAGTTATCATCGACCAATTGTTCATAGGTTAGCCATTTGTACTAATGATTTTGATGAATAAATGTTGTATACAGCGTAATTTTCTTTCTTTCATTTCAACTTTCTTTCTGACAAACAAAACAAAAGAATCTCCCAATAACGAGAGTAACGTATGTAATTTTGCATTCACAAAATATTGATCAGGCAGGAGTATCAAAAATACTCCCTGTATATTTTCCTGAATAAGGCCCATGGGGAGTTCGTCTTCGTCTTTGATTTATTAACTATTCCGAACCCATTTGTAAAATTGATCTTATATAAGTTTAGATCTAACACTCGGAGAGTTCGGGTAGAAGCAATATAAAACTTATCGGTGGAATGCTGCAAAATTCGTTCAACTGTGAAGAAGATCTCGATGTTTACCCTTTAAAAGGTCGGTACGGAAGTTTTAAAATAAACCCCCTGATTGAGTTCAGTCCATCCAAGAGGCGAGAGAGCCTCCTGTATCCCTCGCCTCCCCATGCAAGACGACTTCTCCCCCGAAGGGCTGGCGAGGGTAAGAGGGGCTGAGTGAAGCGGACGCGTCAACTGGCAGTCCGCGAGCGAGCAGGAAGGTCGCTTAGCCAACTCACGCCCTCGCGATTCCAGCCGTTAATCAGCAATATTCTCCTCCACGCGGCCGTTACGGTTTATTTCGCGAGACTGGCGGAATGAGGCACTAAAAAGAGCCGGAAACACGCATACTCCATCTGGGCGCCCGTCCCCCATCCACCCCTTAAAACCCCCTCTCTCTCCCTTAAAACCTTTCCACCTCACCCGCCGACGAAATACCACGGCCCTCATTTCTTCAGCCCCGCGGCACGGAAAATATTTCTCCATTTGCTCCCCTCCCGCTGCCATTTCTCTGACGGTCAGCCCCTCGCATTAGTAGTCGTATAGCCGTGACAGGCGACAAGGAGAAGCATTATACATCTGTCCCGAGTCCCCACTCAAAAGGGCATTTCGAAGCACCTTGCCGCCGCGAGTGATAAGCGCCACTTTCCTCACCCGCCGTTTGCTTGGTCATTCAAGGCGAAAGACTTTCTCGTCGGGTTTTAGGAAAAATTAAGCCGCAATTCAACTGTTTAGCATGTATGAGTGAATTTGTTCTAGGGAATGCGCTATCTGTGAACGCCTTGTGGTGTCTATTTGGTAGCGCATTCAAGTAGTTACAAATTTACTTACCCACTGTTCTTTAATGACTCCTCACTTATATTTTTTTACATTTCTTGGAAGTATATTTAAGGTGATACATATATCGCTTTACTCGCTGAATCAGTTTTAATTGCATTCAGCATTAACACTTCTATGCTAGTTAACACGGATATAAAATTATTTGCTTCCATCTCTGATGGAATATTTTTCGCGGACGGAATACTCACGCAATTGAAATAAAACAGCATGAAATCATAATCCTAAATAAATTCAATATATACATTATTAGTAACTAATACCTGCCAGGGAAAAATTAGCTAGACCAATAAACATTTTCACTATCATACATGTTAATTCTGCCGTAAATATTTACAATTGTCATAATTATTTCTATTGCAATCAGAAAAATGTTATTTGAAATGAATTTCCATGGTTTAAGTATTCAAATATATCATAATGTTGATCCATAAGTAGCTATTCAATATAAAGATTAGTTGACTGCATTTCTTCCTTATTTTCAACTCTCAAGTGTTCTCCTGTGTAGGTTTCGCTCTTATAAAATGTCTTAAAAATGTGCCGTATTCGTTTTCCTATTTCTCGCGTTAGTTTTTTGTTGTCAAAATTCTTTATAAATTCTCGTCTTCTCTCATTTTAAGTTGATTCTTTACTAAATGCACCTCGTCGGAATCAAGAGTTAAAGATAATACTCTCATCCAGCTAAGTTTTTCTGTTTCCCCTTCTTCTTTTTGCCGACTCCACAACAAAAGCACTGAGAACTTCATCATCAGTAGACATCTTTTTAAAAAAATAGAGTAGCTTCTTCATCATTGGTGCCTTCTTAGCTTGACCTGTTGTATGAGTATGTCTTATTCAAGCTACATGTGGCGCCTAATTCGGTAGCAGAGGAGAAAAGAAAATTTTGTTACCAGAAATGCACCTATTCTGACAGATAATGGCTAGGTTTTTAACATTTAGTGGAATTGATTTGACAGCACGGTTGACATTGTTTCCCAAAATCTAGTCGGCAATCAAAGTCTTCTTAGCCTCCGGCGACTAATATGGGTCAATTTTATTATTTTTTTAATTCATGCTTAGCGTACCAAGAATAGATCAATTAAATAAAAAAATAATGTTGAACTAGATCGTAAACTTAATCATATATTTACAAAAATATTTTCATCAGCTTCATTGCCCACCTCAGGATTTTACAAGTTCAGTCACTAGTTTTAATATCAAATTGTATTTCAGCTAGCGTTATATCCGCAATGGAGGACGATGAATGTCCAGCAGAAAAGCAGGTTAGCCATTAGCATGCATTGGTACTACATCGTAAATCATAATTACACTACTCACGTCCGACTATTGTGGAAAGTGCATTAGGACTTCAGAGTATAGGAGAGGCAATCCCCAATTGAGGCAGCAAGATGCATTAAATCACACAAGTAACCCCATCGAGAGAAACGGTCTATTCAGAGGTCAGAATCAGGCAAAACAAACTAGCTCAAAACAAAACAATTCCTGGAAATAATGCAATTTTCAAACTGGCAGGAAATCGGATTTTTTAATGGGAATCAACATAAAGTCCCAGGGCCTTGTTGCGGTGCACATTGAGGGTGGCCAACATAAACAAGGGGGCGATGGGGGAGGGGGTCTCAAGCATCGTATTAATGCTCTCATTTCAGTGTGGGAGGGGAGGGTGGGCGGAGGGGAAAGGGGTGTGAGGGCAAAGAGTGGAGCGGCAGGCGTTGGCTTGAATCCCGGGTTACTCACATATCTCAAACTGACTGATGGCCCTAAACGGCTCGCTAATTGAATACTGTGCGTCCATTCCACCAAAAAAAAGAAATAACAGAAGAAAGGCGAAAACGCGCAGCGCGGCTATATGACATAAACTTCTGTTCCCTCTGCCCACCCACCCACCCTCCCACCTCTCTGACACCTCTCTCTCTCTCACTCACTCTCTCCATCCCATCCCTCCTCACCCCTCTCCCCCAAAAACACACACAACCTTTTTCATTAAAAGGGTAGTCTGGTGTTTGCCGGCTGTTAAGAGATTTTTCTTTTTTCCGCCTCTTTCGCCCTGCTCTCCTCCCTCCCCTCTCTTCCTCCCTACTCTCCCTCCCCCTTGTCATTTTGTTCTCATCATCCCCTCTCATCGGTCTCCCCCCCCCCTGGAAATTTATTATTTTCGCTATTTTTCTCCGCGTTTTGCACACTAGCTCAGCTTGCCCGCGCAATATTCGTTGCATGTCTGAGAGGGTGGAGGAGAGTGGAGAGCGGGGAGGTTGTGGAGGGTGGTTGAGGCGGGAAGGGTGATGAGCACCATGTTCCATCCGGGGTTGGGAGGGGGATGAAATGGTGTCCGGGAGCGAGGGGGGTGGTGGTGGAAATGGAACGCCGCTCCTGTGATGGGAAGGGTCGAGAGGGGTGCCCTTTCGGAGCCTCGCGCGCGAGAGCCAGGGGTGGGGGTAGGTTTTGAGTAGCGCATGTCGCCGCTACAATGGTCGATTAAAGCAGCCTTTAATTGGTTGCCATATCTCACGCGTGCGGGGTGGGAGTGAAAGGGGTTTTCCGGATTATTTTCCTCCATTTCACTCCCTTTTTTTGCTCTTCCCCCGCCACCCTCTGCCACCTCTCCTCCCCGCTCCCTCTCCCGACCTCCGCAGTGGACCGACGCCGAGCGTTGTCACCCCATGGGAGAGGACGCCGTCACCCTACCTGTGAAAGAGACTGTCCGTCTCCACAACGTCGTCGCGAGTCGCGGGTCGAATATTTTCGCGCTTTTCGAGAGAGGCCGTGGTTTTCCCGTTGGCCCTGCCGGCGTGGTTGCGTTGCTTGAGGCTTAGCGATCGCGGTCAACATGTGCACGGATTTAGGCTAGCTATGAAAATGTTTGTGCGTGATACCACGTTGACTCGACCCATCCGGTGGAATACAGGAAGGGCCAATATTCAGGGGGGTGTATACAGTGTCATTTAAGAGAAATTATTGGACCGCTGAGTATTTATGCACATGGTTGGATACTAATAGATGAAAAAATCTGTTTTCACAATTAAGCACTTAAGAAATGTAGTAATGAGGCAAATGTTTGTTTCTAGCGTTGATAAAAAGCATTAGGAAAAGCAAAAATATCACAAACTTTTCCAAAAAATTGGCCATTTTCAACGGAGTGATACTCGGTTTTGGGAATTGTTTCCCACCAAGGCCTCGTAATCCGCTCTAATTGCTTCTCCTCCATAGAACCTTTGCTGAATACGTATGTACTTCGGTGAATTTCCATGTGCGTTCTTGAAAACTATTCACTCCTATTGAGTGGATAGTTTTCGAGAATTTTGTCTCAGTGATGCATCAGGCGGAATATGACACCGATGACACTCTATTCTGATGATACAAACGGCCTGTGCAACACGTCACAGATATTTTTGTGAATTTAAATTCAATAAAAAATGATCGTCCACTTTTCACCTCTTTTTCCCACGGAACAATCAGAGTGAAAAATTGTACACTTCTCGTATATTGAACCGGCTTACCCTTTATTTACACCTTATCTAGAAGAAAACGCATAAGTTGTAGGCCTTGACTGAGGCGCTTAAACCGGTAGTTTTGAATACCTTTGACTAGTCCACTCTTGAGGAAAGTGGCTCAGTTTCCTTGTCCTAGGTGGGAATCGAACACACAAACCTTTGGATTGGAACTCGGCCAATCCAAACAGATCGACTCGTTAGAGAAATACCAAAAAGAGGGAAGATCAGATACATTATATAGGAAAGTGAAGGAACTGACGGGTGGTATTAAAAGAAGGGGAATTACAACGATAACAGACAAGTGAATAAATAGTGTCCTAAATAGTGAAATCGAAAGAGCTCTACGAGACATAAAATGGAATAAGGCGGGGGGAATAGATGACATACGTGGAGAGTTTTTAAAGAGCGGAAGAACGGAAGGGGAAAACTTATAGCGCTTATTCGTAGGATTTATGAGGATGGAGTGTGGCCGGAAGACTTCGCGAAGACTGTACTAATTCCTATACCGGCGAAGAGTAAGGCAAAAACGTACAAAGACTATAGGACAATAAACCTAATATTCCACGCGGCCAAAGTAGTTCAGAGAATTATGAACAGAAGGCTAGAGAAGAAGGCAAATGAATACCTGGGTGACGACCAGTTCGGGTTTAGGAGAGGGACGGGAACGCGAAACGCTATAGCGGTGATGAGGACGCTAATAGAAATAAACCTAGAGTATGGGCAGGATGTTTTTGCATGCTTCGTAGATTTCTAGAAGGCGTTTGATATGGTGGACTGGATTAAATTAATGGGAGTGTTGAAGAAATTAGGGTTCGATTGGAGGGACAGGCGTCTGATTCAGAATTTGTATATGAACCAGACGGCGCAGGTTAGGGTAGCCGATGGAGGATCGGGATGGGCCACGATAGGACGGGGAAGTGCGACAGGGGTGCCCACTATCGCCGCTGCTTTGTAACGTGTATTCAAAAGAAATCATAAGGGAGGCATGGGAGGTGGAGGAGGTAGGGATAAAGATAGGAGGTGAGCTGATAAATTCAGTGAGATTTTCGGATGATCAAGCATTGGTAAGTCAGTCTGCCAAGAGGTTAAAGTCAATAGTGAATGCGTTAGAGGTGTAGTGCGTAAAGTATGGGCTGAAGATCAACCACAAGAAAACGAAAGTGATGAGATTTTCTAGAAGTAAGAAGGCGAGGCTGAATATAAGGGTGAGAGGGCAGAAGATAGAGCAGGTCGAGCAGTTTACGTATTTGGGTAGTATTTTAGAGGAGAATGGGTTTAGTGGTAGGGACATCAGATGCAGAATTGCCGTGGCTAAAGAAGCATTTTCTAAGAGAAGGGAATTGATGAGGGAATTGATTGGGTCTGAGAAGAGAGGTAAATAAAAAGCTGGTGAAAACTCTGATATGGAGCGTGGCGCTATATGGGTCGGAAACTTGGTCATTGCGAATGGAGGATGTGCGTAGACTTGAGGCGTTTGAGATGTGGGTTTGGAGAAGGATGGAGTAGGTGAGCTGGATGGCGAGGAAGACGAACGAGGAGGTATTGTTAATGGTTGGAGAGGAGAGGAGAGGAAGCTTGTGGCAGAGGTGCGGAGTCGGCAGAAGAGATGGATGGAGAAGGTTGTGAGAGGAGAGGGCATGTTGAAGTGAGTGATAGAGGGGGGAACACTGGAGAAGGGTAGAAGAGGAAGGAAGAGGATAGGAATTCTGGACGAAATAAAAGGAAGTAGAAGATATGAATAATTGAAGAGGGATCTAATGGCAGGAGATCCGTAGAAGGGAAAGCGAGACAATGTGTATGAAATTGGGATGCAGAATGGGGACTGTCCAAGAACCTTACAATCGGCTGGTAGAATACTTGAATGAATGAAATTAATCACTGTAAAGTAAGACGTAGATTATAAGGTGAAAGTTTGAGCAGTTGAAATTGGTGGTAAATCCTCAGCCAGTTGAATGTAGGTGTTATCTTATCATGAAAAATAGAAATATTTTGTTACAGGACATCGTTCAGCTGTCGTATTTTATAATAGGATTCCATATGGCAATGGATTGTTAGTCCAGAGTACCAAAAAGTAGACATCTGAAAATAAACCTTTGGTACAATATCCTTAGTATTTATTTGTGAAATGAGCTTGTTCTTTAACCAGTCACAATGGGATTATTATAATTGTGTTGCTCTGAACTATAAGGCAGATAATACGTGCTTATTGACTGCTTTAGTAGAATAAATTAACTGCCTGTTATGAACTAGCATTCAATTCTGATGAATGATCCTAAATATGGATATTTTTTCTTTGAATTTTCTTTTTTTTTGTTATTGAGCTTTAGGAATAATACTAGAGAAATAAGCTCCGTCAGTTAAAAACAGAAAATTAAATAACTAAATAACTTCAATTGTAAATAATAAATTGAAATTGCAAAATTTTATTCCATCCAAATACTCAAAGCTCAACCATGACAAAAATATTCTTAAAAATATGTAGTGTATATAATATAGGATGCACTGAATTCCTTTGGCAACGACTACGATAACCCAGAGTGTTATTAAAAAAATTTAATACTTATAATAATAATTTTTATAGGTATCAGCTTTCACTAATTGCTAGCTATCTATACATAAATAAACACACACAACCAACCCTTAACCATGCAGGCAGTATTTGAACCCGAGACCTTGGGGTTGGCAGGCGAGGATGTTACCCCGCCACCACCAAGACCGACAGTTGAGCTTCATGTCAAAATAAAGATTCCTTTATTATTTTACCTAATTATTGGAGCGTAAATATTTTTATGATTTTATTATTATTATTAATAATATTAACCTCCGATTACGAGGGATTTTACTGCCAACATCACATATTTATATTGGATTATACTACTTATATATCAAGGTTTATTGAAGAGATGCAAACTACTGTTGTTTTCGTTTATCACCTCACAGCTATTCAACGCCCTTTTTCCATTTCGCACAGAAATTTTATTCTGAAAAAAATCACACCTTACGAGGTGCGAGAGTGCTCCTAGTTGCAAAGCAAGGTGTACCGGGCTAAAGCAGAGCACCAAAACATTCGAAATCCAGGCGACGACGAATGCACCGAATCTCGGCTTTGCCTTTTAGCGACGCATGTCTCTCTAGCGAAGCCTCCCCTTCCCACCCTCCCCCTGGCGCACGTCCTTGCCCCCTCGTAGGTCCACCCAACCCTCCCAAACCCTCCCCACCACACCCCAGAGCCTCCCACCAACGGCCGACGACGAAACGAACGTACCCTTTAAACCACCATGTCCCATAATGCAACACCACATCTCCATTATCTTTTCCCTTCCATTACGGTCCGAGCTTCGCACTTCGCTCCCTCACGAACCCATATGTGACGGTGACTCCCTCCTCCCCCCCTTTGCCGTCATCCCTTTGACCCCTTCCCTCCCCTCCCCCACTTCACCGCCGACTAACCCCTACCAGACCCCCCAACTCCTCTCTCTCCCGTCGAACCCAGCGATTGTACCCTATCCCGACCCATTCGGATCATTCTTCTCTCTCCGCGCTTCTATCTGCATCCTTTCCTCGCCCTCACGTCCCCACGCCTCGCTCTTCCTCTGCATCTAAATCTAATTGGTACCCAGGAAACCACTTTAAGGGTGAGTGGCTGCAGATGACTCCACACTAGGCATGCACTAACCGTCAATTCCCCAACCATTACGTTATTAGCTATTTTACTAAACATTCTGTTTAACAACGTGAAGGAAATAACACTACCAATACGGCTTCTAAATATTGTTCCAAGCATGTGAGATAAACACGGCCCTCATCCATCGCGGGAACCATTTGTCATGTCCAAGTTCAGTGCTGCGAGCATGAAAGACATGCAAAATGATTACAAAATTACTGGCTCATAGGACAGAAATGATTATATTAGAATTACATACAGAAACAACAATATGGGAGCGAAAACAACCCCATATATTGTTACCATCTACACTACTGGTGGCTTCAAATACAGCTATTTTTTTCAATCGTACGTGGAAATATGACATTTGAAATAATTTTATCTTGCAATTAATCTCTCTAATTTTATGCATGTGATAAAACATAACATGTTTACTCGGCGCTTTTTATATTCTCTCAATGCCTTTGGAGAATAAACATTACAGCGTCAGGCTGGACGTGGTGGAGTTTGTTTATATTTATGATAAATAAAACACTTAGTAATCTTCCACAGATTTATTGAATGCGTAATTACACTCAAATCACTCACGAAATTTAGCATACTCTTCAGCCTACACTGTGATAGTGATTCCCATTACACACTGAAAGACGTTATTACTCTTAGAAAATCTAACTGCTCTTTGCTGCTTCTTGCTCCGAAAGTTTGCATTCCGCTGACTGACGCCGATTTACTCCAATGTACTTTTCTTCACAATCCAGTGTGGGCTCACTAGACCCACCTCTTGTCACCTCATGTCGGGATTTCCGGGTTCACTTCACCACGGATGCACTTCGGCAGCATTTCATCAGTCATTTTTTTTCAAACAGATACATGCTTTATTGCATAAGAAATGTACATTCACAAGCTTAAAATGTCATCTATAATGAACTGAATTAATGGCTGCAGCAAGAAACATTCAAAATGTTGCATGCCATCTATTTATACATTATTTCTGAGGGTATGTACTCTCGTTTACCCCACTTTGATCTGCATTCTTATCAATACATTTGATTTTAAATTTTAATACATATTTTAAATTAACTTTTTATATTCATGAGACTTTATGCAATTGCAATTTAGATTTAAATTGTGCATACATTTGATTTTACGCGGATAGATGCCGCATGACGCCATCGCGTTCTTTTCTTTCGTTCGTCGTCTTCTTCTCCTTTCTTTCTCTGACCCTGCTCTACTCCTTTTTCCGAGGTCTTCATTCTTCTTTTGGGACTGCTTCTTCTTTCTTCGGCCCTTGTCTCCTCCTTTCGCCGAGGTCTTCTTTTATCCCTTAATTCATTTTATGATCCTGATAGATGTATATCATGTGTTCCGGATGATTACTGGGACGGATATTTAGAGGACGTTATAGTATTTGCCTGTTTCACCGCATGCCTGGCTTCGCATACCCTCGCCCCGGAATTTATACGCGTTTCCATTAAAAATAACCTTAAGTTAGCGACATTATAAATGAAAAGTATAACTTAGTTGTTCCACATAGTATGTGGAATGTGGACACTATGTGGAATAACTAAGTTATACTTTTCATTTACAATGTTAAGTAAATTCCACCAAGTCACGCCTGAAACAATGGAGTATAATACGTTAGCGACATTGTTCCTTTAGTTATACAGTGAAACTTCTCTTTAAAGGAGTCTCCTGGGACCATGATATTTTCCGTTAGGGCAGTTTTCCGCTCGATTCAGAGCAGGGGACATTTCATACGTGGACATTTCAACTCCATTACAGAAGTTCCTTCGCGACTTTTTTCACTAATATTTAAAATAAATGAATTTAGAATAAATGATATTTTCAGGCGTAACTTGGTAGAAATACATTGTGGCGAATCCAAAATAACTTCGCAATTTTCACACGGGTAGTTTTCTAAACGACCGGTTTCATCGCATAAGCAGCATCCTCAGATGTTTTATCCTCCTGATAATGTCGTTGAGAAATAAAACCGGTCGTCTGCAAATAAAAAATTTTTGAAAATTACAAAGTTATCTATTATAGATCAACTCATAAGAAATACTTATTTCAATAATTTTATTTTTTCAAATTTTCTGTTTTCATTGATGGCAAACATTAGATTTTTGAAGAAGTAAGTTAAGGTACAAAGCATGTAGGTTATTTAACGTATATACTTTTACTTAACACTTTATCCAACGACAGAAACTGACTGCAGCGCCATTTATATCAAGTTTCAGCCTTTTGACTTCAAAAATTGAAGTTTATAACTAGAAAAATTGGATGATATCTACATTTTATTTTTGTTAAAATTTCTAAGAGTTTACGCTTCATGATAACAGTTTTCCGTCAAAATTAAATTTATATTAGATAAAAATATGCTTTTTTCCTCATAATTCATCCATTATCATATTTGACATGTCATTTCAAGTTCATTTTGAGTATAAAATAGCGTGAAAAGGAACGAATTTGTTTATTAGCTGATGCTGTTGTTGACCAGTTAGAGCGCACGATTTTATTTCGGTAGCCAGAATATAGTGAAATGACCTTTGAGTTATGTGGAATCTGCTTATATCAAGTCCATAAGATGCGGTGCCTACGGAATAATTGGCTAAAATTCCATAAATAGATAGCCTTTATATTAAACAAAGAAAGATAAGTACTATACATAGCAGGACACAGTACAAATTTTAAAAGTATACTATAGTGTTTACGAAATGCTCAAATACTCTGGTATTTTTGCTTAATTCCTTTCCTGCCCGAAAAATGTATCTCTCTTCATTGTCAATTTGTCTGAGAAAGAGGGAAATGTAAGACTTCGTTGGTATTTTAGTGCTTATGTTAAACTTTTTCTTTGTAAGCTGTAGTTTCTATGGAACTACTCAACCCTGATATGTCATGTAATAATCCGTAAAAGCCATAACGCTTCCGCCGGGGTCAAAACTTTTTTCCAGAAAAGACGTGTCCGTTTGGCTGGAGCTCCGTTTAGGATAGTTAGAGCGAGATTTTTCTCCATCCAATCAATATGCAAGCATAATTTAAAAAATTTAATCATGCTTTATAATCCGGAATTGAATATAGTTATATAAATTACGTATAAAGATTTTTATACCACTCTATTTTTCATAAGTTTACTTAATATACATATTTGAGCCTTTACTTTGACTGGTATTTTTCATACCATGCGCTGAAGAAGTCTTCATAGCCATAAAAAATCTATAATTTTACCAAAAATATTTCCAACAACTAATTATTCATAATTAAGATAATATACTAACTACCCTCAGTATACTTCTGTGCTTCAAAACTTCCTCATTTCTTTGTTAGTTCCCTTTGCAGTGCACAGGAGTACTGTACCCCATGGATAAGGCCTCTGTATTTCGGAAATAATTTGACAATTAGTATTATAAATGGCTATTATCAAATGATAGATGATATATTTTCCTGTTTGACGAAGCGAAATTCATTGATTTTTTTGTGTAATAATATTTTGGTCAAGCTATCTTAAGACATTGGTTTCATTTTTTTATATGAAGGATTCCGCGGTGATTTTTATGACTCAATTGCGTTCGGGTTATTCCCGCGTTTGTTTATCCTTGTGGACACATTATGGATCCAGCACGGGATGAATCCGAAAACCATTGAGTCAGGTTTAATTATGCCGTCCGTATAACACGATGTAATTGCTTTTTCAAGCCCAAAATATCCTAACTGCTCTCTACACAGCCATTCCAACAGGGAAACTATATCATCCAGATGCATCTGAGCAAAATCTTCACCATCCCAATCCACACTTTCCCTGCGAGTAGCTTTTTGTTGGGTGTTTTACGACGTCTTACAACGTTTGGTGGCCCAGAGAGGATGGAATAGAACTTTAGTGAAATAAAAACTGTTCTATATTGGCTATCACACTTTTCTAGCACCGTTTGGCGATCTTCGTGAAGGCGTACAGTGAAGTTAGTGGACGCCCACCTTAACCCTCTCCCCTGCTGTCAGTCCTACATCTGGCCGGTCCACTCAATTCCCAACAGCTCCAAGACTGCTTTTGCCCCCCAACCTCGCCTCGATGAAATGGGCCAGACTGAACGCCCTTGATAGACTCCAAGCAGACACGATCCTAGCGTCCGAAGAGCGCACTTCGAGAATAAAGCCGTGAATGGACACAGGAGTGGCCGGGAGTCGTTTGCCTTTCATTCGCCATGTACTGCACGTCCTAACGACCTGAACCGCATACTCTTTAGGTTATGGGGGTTTGACTGCGACTAAGGAAAATATTTCAGTTCCTCACATTTTATTACCTTACGGTTTTCTGGGAGAATGGGCTTCTAACAAACACATTTTCTCAAAAATTGCCCTTATATTAGGTAAAAAATACTATTTTCCCGATGTTTCTCTCATTCTTCTATTTAACACCAAGCAATTTAATGCGTAAAGATAGGATTTTGTTATTCATGCCTAACAAAGGGCATGATTTTCTATAAGTTGGTATTCGGAATGCTTATGAATTAAATGACAGTTATATAGTTTACGGTAAAACTGCCTTTTTCTGTACACAAATAGGGGAGATATGTAAAAGTGAAAATAACGAAGTAAATCCTAAACATTAATACTAAATGGATACTAAAACTCTCCGTTGCTAGATCAGATTTTGAACAAACTTTAGTCATATTCACGTATCGTCATTTCAACTTTTTCCATAAATATTCTTTGCTAGAGACTTGGGTGGGACCTTGCAGGTGGTTGACAGTCATTAGAAATCAATAACTTCGACGGGGAGACTTTGTTATTGATGCACTGCCTCCTTATCCTTCAATAACTTTGTGAGTAAGGAGCACTCGCATATTTATGAATTTAATGGACGCCAAACTGTGATATTTATTATGACAGTACAAAATTTAAGAGTAAACCAAAATACTGGACATGGATCAAAAAGCTGAAGACAAATAGCTGTTGTCGCGCGGTTTCAATTACCCATCGAGAAGCTTCCCCCGTGCTTCTCTCGATAAATCTATCGTCTCACCGCATTTCACCGCTTGTGCTGATACATTGAGCTGTTGGAAGATATTGGTCCAATTGCGACTAGCGCCCTGCAAAACAGTCGGCGTGTTTGGCCAAACTCGGTCGACCATTTGCATGTCACTGCCTCTGACCCCAATTAAACGTAGGGGTGATCGGAGTGCTCTCATCCTGGAGGTTTACTCAGGAAAGTGATACTGAATATGGCTATGGATTAAGAATGAAATATGTGCGTACTCAGCTAGCCACGTGAGTAATTGCCACGGTTAGACAACTAATCTGACTTGGACTATTTTCTATATACATAGTATGAAAATGTGAAGTAATGAAAAACTATCCATTATCTTGGAAGGTAATCATAAACATAAGCTCTGAAGGAAGGTTAGATATACTGTAGTCCCCTTGGTAATTTGTAAAAAGCAGGACAACGCCAACGTTTCTCTTCACCCGTCGTCTATTTCCCGTATAACCCTTCCTTTACCAGCCTACTTACCTGCGCAACTGATTTCGTCTATCGGTCTCCTTATTTATTTAACCAGTCAATCATTCTTAGTGTTATTAATTCCAACTTAAAGACATAGAAAGCATGTCTTGAGATTTCTGCCTGCAGGTTTCGAGGTGAAACTTCTTTTCAGTCAGCACCAAAAAAATAATGGCTGGTGAACTGGAATTCTTTTCTTTCCCAGTAGAAATGTGTTAAGTTGTGATATATCCCCTGAAATGACATAGGATGTATCCGGTAAGTGCTGATATTGAAGGTATTTGCCTGACATTTCACTAAACTAGGTACTATAAGTTGGACATAATTAAATCTAAAATTGGCAAAGAAAGTTTTGAAAGTAAATGGATAGAGGCATTGATGGAACTCAGTTTTATTATTTTTCATTCGTTTCCAATGAATCAATTTAACATTTTATTTTTGCTTAAGTAGACATATCTAGACGAAATATACCGTTTGGTACCATATTCTGCGCGCTAGCACATCGGAGTCGCGAGTTGCAGCGCGCGGGAATTTTCGTCACTGCCAAAAATGTTCACCAATCGCCGCGGGCACCCGGTCGGGTCTCACGCACGCTATTCGCTAACTCAAGGTTATATTCGCATCATAGTCTTGTACCCAAAAAACAGGACCACCTTAATTTTAATGCCACCATTCGTCATGAAGTTATAGCGTCGGAATGGATCAAACTACGTACATAACATCGCTGCCTCTTTCCTGGCATTCCATTGAGCCTGATTTTAAATAAATAAGCCGTAGTTAACAATTTTATGTTAAATACAAGCAGAGTGTATTTGTAAAAAATTGCACTTATATTAGGTATAAAATACTATTTTTTAATCGATAAGGAGTTATATTTTTGTAACATATAACTCCTTATCAATTGTAAATACAAAATAGTATTTCTCTTTTTGGTATCAACTCTTTACTGTTTCTGAAATTATATTCTAATTTGCTTAAAAACATAAAATTACCAAATAACTCATTTATGTTTGTATAGGCGTTTATTCCGGATGAGTATGAGTAAGGAATACCTACAGCAGGCCACAGAGCTGCTTTTGAATGATTTAATAGCAAATTAGTACAATATTTTAAACGAGTTTGTCAAAATTCCGTTGGGCGCGATACGAAACAACATCGAAGCCTAAGAAAAGTCTTAGGGCTGGGATCTGGCCACCTTCTCGTGAGAAGAGAGAAAGAGGAAGGAAGGAGAAATAGCCTCGAGCCCAAAATTGTATCGCCGTCATCAGCAGCGGCATCCCATCCCGAGAGCCGGGACCCTCCCAAATTAACCAAACTCCGAGAATGGACCCGAATCTTCTAAATCGCCTTGTTTAACGACGCGGTCAGTTAGCCTCGTTGCGGCTGGAGGCGAGCCTCCGGAGCGCTCCCGCAAAAGCGCCCGCTAAACTCCATCCCCTTCGTACCCCCACCCGTCCCGACAGCACCCCTCGCAAAGTAAGCCGAAAACCAGACTCATCCGGACCCCGCTCTCCATCCGCGCCAAACCTACTCAAAAAACCTTCCCGAAATCCCGAGCTCACAAAGGGAGCGGAGGGTGTGTATGTGTGCGCACCCCGAAGTAATTGGGTGCAGAGGGGATGCGGGCTCAATTCCCACGCACCCCATTCCCATCGGCCTCCCAACGCCCGCACCTCCTTTCCGACCTGCCCGTTACTTTCCCCCCCGCCGCGGCCGCCGCAACACCCGGACCCGGCCTCACTCTCAAATCACCGTTCCTTCCCCTCCCTTCCGCGGGACCGGAGTGGGGAAAAAGACGTGGACACCCTGGTCGCTATCTGCTCCCACGGTGAGGAACACGGCGTGATTTATCCCGTCTTCTCTTGTCTCCCGCCCAACGCGACGTGTTCCAGACGGAAACATTTGCACGATCGGTGTGTCGCGCCGAATAACGTGTGAATGTTAACCCGACTCTCTCCTCTTAACAACCCATATCATACACCATGGGATGAGATACAGCTCTCGCGGAAGCTTATGGAGTTCGGATGCGCGGCGTTTGTGTTGTCCGCGTCATACAAATTCCATTATTTGAAATTCACTCATGCATGGCACAAATGCCGTCTTCGCTTTCCCCTACATCCCTTTTCCCTACCCCTTCCCTCAAACTTTACCCCTCCACGACGTCTCCTTCTGCGCATCCAAACGCCATAAGCTTTCGCGAGAGCTGTACGTAGCATTTATTCCCATATAAACTGTTAACGTCAAAACTGTTAAAGAGCCATACCGAATTTAAATTTTATTCAACTGTTTATAGACCAATATTACTGTATGGAGCAGAAAAATGGATTATAGCGAAGAATGCGGTGAAAAATTTCATAGCATTAAAAAATACACTATCAAAAAAGGTATCTTTGGACCAGCAAGTGAAGCAAACACTTAGAAAACTAATAGTAACTAAGAAATTAGGGATCTGCACAGAGAATTTGATACAATGTGTGAGTATAGTGGCAGAAGCCAAAAGTAAGTGATTGAGGTGGGCCATGTCATCAAAAGTCTAGAAGTTGCCATGATGAAACAAATCTGGAATCAAAACCCAGGCGTAAAAAAAAACAAGAAATAAAATAAAACGATTGGGAGACCATTTGAAATAGGCCATAAATACGAAGAGAGTTACCAAGAAGAATGTAAAAGACCGAAATTAATAGAGGCAACGTGTTCGCGAGGCCATATACCACCTTCAGTATAAATGGACCTATGGGAGTAAATAATAATTCATTTGGCCGATGACATACGTTCATGCTAACCTAAAACATGCTAGAAAATTGAAATTAGGTCACATGCGCAACGTTATATTAGTATAGACTCTGCTCTCTCATACCAGTCAGCCTCATAGCCTAATTTCACTCACATTCAGCATCACTATCATTGCATTGATCTTGCATTACTTGGCTGTATTCCTTGTTTTATAAATTTTATTCTGTATTTGGCACGCAAGTTATTAGCGTCTGTAGAGAATTTCAAAAATATTAATCATAGATATTGCGCCTATTTACTCCATCATCGAGATTGAAAGAAATATCTATTCAATCAGTGATAGTCCTTTTCATCGTGGCAAAAATTTCTCTCTCAAACCATGCATCTTCGTTAAGTGTCAATTCTTCTAAAATTCCTAACACGTAATTAGCTGAATACATTTATGAAAAGAGCCACATGATTCTTCCCCTTAAACTATTCAATTTGTCAAACGACACAATGTAAATATGTTCATACAACTCCTTACCATGACTATTAAATTTCATGATAGATGGCATAGGGTCGTGAGATGTAACATTGTGTGTATAGTGATGTATTAACCTGGTGTACCGTGGATTTGGAAGACCACACTTCCATATACAATCTGCTTTCAATTGCCATCCAAGGTGTACCATAGTCGGTCTGCATTACTCGCTACATCAATCTTTGTAATAACCTGCACAATATTATAACTTGAACACCTTCCCTTTCAAGGAAGAAGTAGCCGATATAGTTTTATAACTAGGTACATTTGTAAATAATAAAGTTTCCCTTACAAATCTTTTAACATACTCTAATTCATTCTTTCCGCATAACCGAACTAGTTGAAGATTCTATCTGCATTATCTTTTTGCCCACCCATTCTTCATTTCATCTCTCATCATTTTAGTGGCAATAATTTCTCTCACTGCTTATCGCATACCCGAATATTAACTTAGCGTACAGTAAGGTGGGAATTAATATTTTTATTAACAGGATAAGCATCCTACAGGAAGGATTTTTTAATCTCAAAATCATGTCACTGGATGGGGAATTCCAGATCACAGGTGGACTGCCCATCTAGTATAACCCCTAGTCAGATTGAATCTTTCTACTTCTACATCATCATATTTGATAGTCGTAGGCATCCGTATCAGTTATCAGCAGCAGTGGCATATTCGTGAATAAATTCATAATTGGAGACTCTGAATACATTTGCGTCAACTATACAGTAGAACCTGAATATTTATCTCTGAGAAGCTGAATGAAGAATGTGTACGTAGTAACGACGTATTGGTAGGTATTTACCACATCAAACAAATGCTTTCTGAGAAAAAGTCTGCATAGTTAAGTTGGCATAACATTAGTCACATTTACACAATGACAATTCACATTTAGTCGTTTTGCGAAGAATCCCAAGAAAATTTAGGGAAATAGGGCGTCCCGAGCAAGATCATTACAAAGATTCAGGGACAACTATATGAGCTCTTTCTTCGAAAATTTTTACTGCAAATCTGGAATTATTTGAATATATTGGGAGCTTTCCTTTACCACTAATGCTCTTATTATTTAGTAACACAACAGTGCGCTTGCTTTCGATTCGTTTTATACACTGGATACTAGCTAGGTCACTCTAAAACAGATCGGGAGCAGAGTTGGTGTGCGCTAGAGAATGAAAGAACTTCTGTGACCACACTCCCGATTGTTGCTGCTGCTTTGATCAACAGCTAAGGTGAAAATTAAAGGTTATGGTTTCAGACGCAACTTCGAGGGAGTGACGGATATCTGTTTGAATACTGCAACTTTGTCCTTTTCCAAGTTTTATTTATTCTTGCGACCGCTTTCACCTTGATAAAGCCAGGAGATGCTTTATCAAGGTGAAACCGTTCGTAGAAATAGGTAAAGTGTGGAAAAGTGCAGTGGTGTTATCAAAATAGGATTTTTTTTAGATTTAAGAGGGAAATGTTTTTTTTACAAAAATGTTACAGAATTTAAATTGCGTAGTATTCGATCAAACATTTTTTACAATCCATGATACAAAAATTAAACAAAGTACATCATCATATACAAAATAGTATTGGTAAGAGCTTCTTATCCCGTATAATTTGGTTTTAGCTATCTGTTCATCTAGATGGTTAAATTTAGAACTTGAATGAGAAAATTACACAGATTATGATAACCATAATCCAGTGAGACAATAATGAAGAAAAAAGAGGAAAATATAATTACACAATTTCCGCCCTGCTAAGCCAAAGCGGCTTGTCAGCAGGTGCATTTTTGTTAAAATTGTTCATTGAGCGCTGAAATTTTGGTGATGTGTTCCTATCCGCGCAAACTTCAGGTCGTTCTATGTATAGTTCCCATCAACACCCTGCTCGGATTTTCTCCAAATTTTGATCTCCTTCGTGAGGCGGGCCCGGAATGCCATCGTGTCCTTCTAGGGCTGCGCGTCGTCGCCATTTCTCGTATCGTCCTCCCTCAGGAGTCGAAGGGGCAAGGGGTGAGAAGGGACGTCCTCCTTTCGTACCTCCTCGGATCCGGATGTCGTTATGTGTGGGCCGGGCCACCGCCCTCCCGAGCAATCTACTAGACCAGTGTCCGATTGGGATAACAGCTCCCCGCTGACAATCCACTCCCCCTCCTCCAACCTCTTCTCCACCTCTCCCTCCACCCATCTCTACCCCACCCCCTCTTTCCACCCACCCACGCCCCATTCCCGGCCGTCCGATCGTCAACTGCATTCCCCATGCCGCCATTATCTCCTGCTGTAATTTCGGAAGCCTTATCGCCCACTGTTACTTCATTCCCACTGACTGCCTCCCGTTTTTGCACCCAATTTTCGTTTCCGGGAACATCTCCCGCAAATTGGCGTCCAAGTTCCAAGGCCCGAGGCCCTTTATTTTTACTCTCTCCTGGATGGAAACATTGGTGAAATCTTTCGAAAGATGTACTCAACTGCTGTTTTACTCTTTCGACACTAGTGGAATGATGCAATATAAAGGAAATCCATCGTTCAAGCGCCTAGACTCGTAGTCATTGTTGGAAGAATAAAAAATGAATAAGCTTGAATAGTGTGGTATGTCGATTACTTTCAGTTGGAGGTGTAGTTTTTAGCTCCATATTCTGTTTTAATTATTATTAGCGCAACAAATGGCATGACTTACCAAGGAAATTGTGCTTTTGTGTGCCATACTTTCTTCCCAATGCAAGGCTGTGACGCAAACTCATTGTTTCATCTTATGGGGCAAAGACAAACGGTGAAATATTTGCTTAAGGCTACGGTGTAACATAAATGTAATAAGACTAAGTTATGTTGGTTTGTCTCTGTGTATAAAGGAGAGTGTTATTTTATCAATGGATATTTTTCACACTTCACTAGCAATTGCCAGTGTGGGTTTTAGCTCAGCCAGTTTGGGTGGGCTTCATAAAGAGTGCAATTTTCTGTATTTGTGTTGGGTTTCAATCGTTTCCCCAACATGATTTTCTGACCGCTTATCAATGATTTTACTGTGAACTAGTGTTTGCAAAAGGAATTTTAAAAATTTAAAGCATACCATCGTACCAGACACTCTCTCGTAGAAATAGCCTATTTATTAGAAGCTTTACCCTTGAGGGCCTTCAAGGGTGGAAACGCAAGGGAAAAGAGGATTGCATTCCACCTGCATCAAAATCGATTCATGGATTGTTGGTTTTTTAAACCAATGCGCAGACCGTTTTATGATTTGTTTGTCTAGGTGAATATTTTTCTCTTAGTAGTTATATGCATTGTTTATCCCGTAATTCGATGGAAATTATCACCATCATAATATAGAGACTTTCATGTGATTCAAGGAAACCATGCAAATATTCACGGAATAATATAAACATAAGGCATACGTGTGAAATAGGTATTTTCTAGTCAGTAATTATACTTTATTATTGCGTATAGCTTTTCCTATTAAATAAATTTTATCTTTCAATTTTATAAATAGATCTTTCATTTTCCAGGGAAACGAAAATTATTTGGCCACGTTGCTTCTCAGAAGACACTTGAAAAGAAGCAATCTCGCCTCAAGATTAAAGGAGGGAAAATTTGATTTGGTACATTAACTCGTGAGCTCGTCATTTTGTGTTCGTCAAAATGTTTGTGTATATTAGTTCTCATATGAAAAAATTGTCAATATTCACATGTATACAATGCCGTTACACTTCGTCTTTTGACTCTGTAAGCAAAATTGAATGTTTTGTAAAATATGTATATTTATTAGAGTGAGATTTACTAAATATCATAAAATATGAATCTATTTTTGCCTTCATCCTCATATATATCATCAAATTAGATAAGTTTTTTGTCTAGTTTAGAGCCACTAACGGTGAATACCTTGTCCACAAATATTTTAGTTTAAAGAATCCATGCAAACAATAATAATCTAGGTGAATAAGATTCAAATTTCGATCACACTACGCCAATGCTTACTCTCATTTCTTCCTAATGAAATTTTCAGTGTTGTTCCAAGGAAAGAAACAAGAATACTCCCTTGTGCACTGTGCTACGCACGCACTACTGCGCGTATATTATAATATTATTATTTTTTCAGTAGCTTATGGTACCAGTTAGGTCTCTTTCATTCAGTAGGTACAGCAGGCATAAATTCAAATAAAGCATGCATCGCTGTGATTGTGTTTCAATTCCAAAGATCTGCTTTAAAAACTTGTTATTCGTTGGCCATGCTGGCTGAAAGATTAAAATCGACGAAATAGGGCTTTTCATTTTTACTTTTCGAAACTATATCTCAATTTCCCACACTATAACTTGTTGGAAACACGGTACATCATATACCCGATTTTTTACCCGATACCCGATATATTTTACCCGATACATTATCCTTTTTGCGGAAAAAGGAATGAAGCGGACTTCATCAATAATTTGAAATTGCTGTTTGCGCTAAAACGCATAATCTGATAGGTATTTGCCTCAACTCATGCTGCGTAGGCAATGTGAAACACGTGCTTCCAACAGAAGTTCCATTTCCAAGTGTTTGCGTATGCGATGTTCAACACATTTTCCAAACGTTACACTAACTTTGTTACCATCAAGTCTCTATGAAATTAACCAGCAATATTCCTCTACTTATCTGCTTAAGATGCCTAAAATTTCATTTCTTTTATCATTCTTTTTTGTTCAAGATTAACCTTTGCTTCCCTAAAATGTGTTGGAAATAGAGTTATGGCACTCTCCTAGTTTCTTAAATACTTTAAAATAAATTGTGGACATTTTTATTTAGTCTATATATTACAAATTTTACTGCTGCTGCTCATGCCGCCACTCATCTACCACCTGCTTAAATATGCAATTGAATTTCACCTCGGGTTATGCTCAAGGTCAAGATGTGTAATGAATAAAAATAATCGGTTTTCGCAAAGAAAATTCTTTCACTTCATACGATTACCGTATCAATACTCTAGCATGGAAAATAAATCTCTTATTGGTGTACTACAGACGTTATTGATCGCTTTTTACAATCTCAATTGAACGTTGCCATGCCAATTTTTGAAAACGGTACCTTTTGTGAGTGAAGTCTTCGCGGGTTTCCCACCAGGTCAGTTGTTCAGCCAAGGCCGACGTTTCGATGGCTGCCATCTCTGCCATCGAAACGTCGGCCATGGCTGAACAACTGACCTGGTGGGAAACCCACGAAGACTTCACTGACATTGTACGCCAGGAAAGCACGAATTGTAAGTCTTACATAACGGTACCTTTTTCCTAATAATAGGGTGAAATGCAAATCTTAACAGCTTTGGAGTGAAAATTTGAGTACATAGGATTCATCACTACATTTAAATTTTCTTTAGCATTGATATATTCTTAGAAATATACTGACGATTCAATACTTAGTTATAGCACAGTCTATAGACTGTGGTTATAGTATGCTTCTTTACGTTTTTCGGTAATTTGTGCGTGAGCATTAATCCATATATTATACTTTTTAATCTGAAGCCCACTTATTAGAAAAATGGTTCGGTATAGGCATGAAATAAAATGCCCCAATTCGTATTACGTAAATTTTGTCCCTTGCACGTGAACTCGAATATTACAGGTCACGTGCGTGAACCCGTATTTTTTTCTAACTTGTTTATGAATCCACGACTTGAAGGGAGTTTTAGCGAGATAGTTCCCTAGTCATAATAGAGGCCATATTCTAATTTTATTTTTAAATTTCAGCGTCGGTAAGAAGTAAAAAGTACATATTATAACATTAATGGTGCAAAAATATAGTTAAACATGACAAAAATTCTCAGTAATTAAATAAATATAACTACTTAAGTCTCTAGCTTGAATAATTTATTCACGATGTACGGCTAGAAATCCTTCAAAACAGCAGGTTTTTTTGCAATTCTGTAAACATTACTGCGGTCAGTAATAGATTTTTTTAATAAATAGATGAGAAAACGTACAAACTTCACACCGTTAGTTTTTGAGAAAATCTAGGTGTTGTACATTCCCAATTTTTTCAATATTCCCCCTCTGGAGCGAATACCCGTAATCTAATCCCATGCAAAACAGCTTGTATTTTCAGGCAAATTGCTCAAAATGTAGTCGGGTAAGGTGTTAATATTTTGATATAAAATTGAAATTCGGGAGTTTTTTCTTTAAAATGAGGCCAAATTAAAGAATTTATAGTATGCTTCTTTACGTTTTCGGTAAGTTATGTGTGCATATTAATCCATATGTTATGCTTTTTAACCAGATGGTCATCGATAGAAAAATGGTTCGGTATTGGTATGAAAGAAAATGTCCCAATTCGTTTCACGTAAATTTTATCACTTACGCGTGAACTCGAATATTACAGTTCACGTGCGTGAACCCGTATTTTTTAAAACTTGCTTCTGAATCTACGGCTTTAAACGTGGCTTTTCTTCTTCGCTAGTGGAGTGCAGCACATGAGGCTTCCGATTCCCCCTTCCGTCCATAGTCTCCACCGGCGCGCCGGTTCCGCATTCCTCCTCAGCTCCTCTTCCCACTCCTCGTCCCAACACCAGTGCACGCCGCCTCCTCCGGCTTCTCCAAGTCTCCCCTGTGCCTACGTACGCACGCCCTAGCCCAGCTTCCCCGTTGTCCCATTCAAATCGTGTGTGTGCCCATTCAACTTTGATTTACTTCGAGAACCCGCTCCCTTGGTGCCACTTTGGCAGGTGGGAAAGAGGAGGGGAGGTGGGAGTTTTGCGGGGCGCTGGAGGGAGGAGGGGTGTACGGGGTAGAGTCTGCCAAGCGGGGGGCAGGTGGGTGGGGGGTAGGCATCGGAGCGTGGGCTCTCCACTACTATCCTCTGTGATTGCCTCCGGCTCCATTGTCTGACGCACTGCGAGGAAGCGAGGTTGGTTTGGTTTGGAATACCTAAGGTGACTGTAGCCCTCTCCGTGCTCAACGGCGGCAGCCCTTTGGAATGGGTTAAGGCTCGTCCCCCCTTTGATACCCTTCCCTTCTTCTCCCACCCCTTTCTCCCACCCATGTCCCTCAAACACAATGGTGGAATCGTTCTTTCCCGAGCCATTGTTACGGCTATCCGTTTTATTTGCGGCCTTCCCCGGTGTAAGTGATTGCATTTGCGATGATACGATCGTGCCGCTCGGAATGTGCGGCCACTCCCCGTCAATTCCTCAAGAAACTTCTCTCGGGTCTATTGGGATTCGAGAACAAATGGTAAAAATTAACTAACCTCACTAGCAAAGAAGTCAATATGAACGAATCTTGGGGAGGGTTAATGTCATCTTATCCATTCTGCAAAATAATTTCTATACTGGTATAAATAATAAAATAAGATATGTAGTAACTGCGTCATGTAGTAACTGCGTGTATTTTTTTTTCGTGGCGAAAATGTAATATTTTGGAATGATGTTTTTAAATGCCTCTTGTAAATGCCTTTTGCTAAATAGATAAGTTGCGTGCAAACGTAACGATGCAAGTTAAAACTGCTTCTTTTTCTAAGTTCTACTCATAACATTTTTCTATCTTCAGTGGACATGTAGATATGAACTAGACAAAACATAACATTTGAAGGACATCCGGTTCCAACTGAAAAAATTTCTTTTTCGTATTTCATACGGTCCCTGGAATTTAATGTTCACTCCACGTAAAACTGAACATGACCCTTAAAGTGTTGATTGGCACCTAAATTGTGATTTTAAATTACATTCAACTCCAAATCCCCAGTATAAGTGCATTTACGTCAGTAATTCATGATGCAAATATTGGCTGTATTAGTGTTAGAGACGGCAGAGATAATGATTTGGCATGAAAAAAATGGAATATTAGAAATGTATAGAGATGGCAAGAATCGCAGGAGATTTCGTAAAAAGAGAACGTTAACAGATGAGATTGTTGACAATGGAGAGTTTCCATTACAAATATTCGCAAAGAAAAAATGTATTAACTCTTTCAGTAGGACTTCGAAATAATGGATTTACAAAACTTGGAGTTAAGAGGTGATTTGTTATGAATTTCAGTACGAATTAGCTTAATACAACTTAAAAGTGATACTTTTTTGACAGCTGTAGCCCATGCTGTATTGGAGCTATAGAGATTTGCACCTGCACGTCAATGGACAATAATAAGGGATTTTCTGCACATCATCTAGCGGTTATTTAGGGAAATGTTAGCAGTGAAAATGCGCATAACTATACGCAGGTTTGGGCAAATTTCTAGGTTAATAAATATAATTTTAATAAAGCACGTAGATCCTGGGGCAGATATCGTTTCCATAAAACAAGTCCATTACGTTTTGCTTAACATCTCAACCCATAAAAAGCGGAAATTTGTTTTTTTAATGCTATGTTTCTTTTAAGATGCTTCTAACTAAGACAAACTAACAGCATACAAGAGTGAAAGTGCAGAAAGGTGTATTGAGTCCTCTTGGTCATTATAGCTACGGGAAAATATATTCCATAGGGGAATTATTAGATGACAAAAATTCCCATCGCTGCCTTACGAATTACAACTTGTTAAACGCCGTTAAACTTATAACAATCTTTATTTATGCGCGAATCGTATTTCATGATAACAGGTACGCATATTTCAATATTATTTATTAATCTACTTCACTTACATTTAAATAGCATGACAGGGGTGCTTGTAAGCGTTGTATTAATTATTGCGTGGGTTTTGTGAACGGAGCTCAGCATGTGACATGGGTATTTGAGCCAATTTATTTAATTCTGGTGCCCTGAAAAGGGCAGTCAGCATCGTTTGTTAACGAAGTTTCCTCGGAAATATGATGGTAACCAAAGCTTACCAGGATAATGGTTGTTTGAATACTTAGGAAAAAACTCTTAATAAATAGCTTGTTAGCCCAGATCCTTCTTCACTAGCAGTTGTTCAAGATAAATACGCCTGCAATATCTTTTGGCATTGTAATCCAATGTATGGTTCATGGCTACGATGAGGCAGGTAGTGCTTCGTAATTGTCCGAATTGCTCTAGTTTTAAAAGCTGCCGCTAAGTGGGGTTAAGCAGTGCTTTGATAAAACAATGCCATGGTCAAGGCAGGATATTTTTATTTCTTCTTCACTTGAAAGCTCACTGTCAACCAAAACAGTTCAAAATATGGAGCTGCCACTACATTTGGTGAGCGGCCGTGTGTGTGTGCGTAATGTGTTCAAAATCTTTATTTATTTTACAGTTTATCGGGTAATCGTTACAAATTAATAGCATAACAATTAACTTTTGTATGTTCAGAATAATCATAAATCAGTAGTTCTGTTCTGTTCGGTTATGATTTCCCTGCACGTCTCGACACGCTCACCGGATAAGCATACCCTTACCCAAAGACCACGTAATCTGTCCTATCGTAATGATGACGCTTCGAATGTTTAGTAAGCACCCATATTGCTTTAGTTTTGCAAAGTTTAGTAAACCACTTCTAGGGGGGATGTGCAGTGCTTTGACGAAACAATACAAAGTTCAAGGCAGCATCTCTCTCATTTTCTTCTTCACTCAGGTGCTCAATATGAACGTAACTGCTTGGGAATCAGGAATCACCTCAACGCAGACCGAGTGGACGAAAGACACAATGACCAAAGGGTTGGAGTACACTCCAACTGCCCTCATTGCGAATCACACAGTTTCAAAATCTCTATTTATTATTCAGTCAAACCTGTGTTTGATCTTACATGCCAACTTCTTAAGCCCCTTTATGCCCTGTTTTATTTCAAACCAGTCTCTCAAGAGCTAATTCACTCTTACACTTTCCATATTACAATCTTTTATACCCTTTATTACATTTAACCCTTAACCGGTGACGTGCTGTCTGAGAGACCGCTGCGTTTTTAAAATTATGAATAATTTTAAATGACTATTTAAAATGTCTATAATTCTCGTTAGCTTCATATTTTTGTATAATAAGGATAAAGCACTCTTAAAATTAAACGTTTTTACTATATATTTCTGTAAATTTGCAACTGAATTCGAATAGCGGTCTGAGAGACCTCACGTCACTAAATTGGAAAAATCTATAAACGTAATGCTGGTGGACATGATTTAAAAAGTTGTTAAAAACAATTCGTAGTGATTTTTCAAGTACAAGAATAATTAATAATTTGTTAGGAAGCATTTTCAGTTACACAAAGTGGATAATAAAGTACTTAATTTTTCTAAAATACATTAAGTAAGAATAAATGACTATTCAAGTCGTTGCTGAAGGCGAACGCAAAACAAATGAAATCCGGTTTTTATTGGAAATGTCACGCATTTTTTTCTTTTAATTTGAAGCTTCTTATAGATATTATAAATAATTACAATAAAACAGTGGTTAATTTCTCGTACCCCTTGCAGGCAGTACGCATATAATGTATTTTGTACCACACTCCACACATGTGCCGAATGTGCGATCCGAATGTGCCACATTCGGATCCCCTTATGTCCCTCGTATACCACACTATCTTTAGACGCAAAATACTTCTAGAAGTCATTTATTTCTTTAGTGATAGTGCGTATTACATATTTGTACATTCCATGAAAATTCATGAGCTTTAAAACCCTGATACGAAAATGTTTGCTACGTCAATACAGCACCATTTCGCGACACTTCTCCTCTCCATCGTCTTATGCATAAGTGAGGAGATTTAAATGATTTGAGCTACATCCTTTCGGTTTACTCTTAGGATGATTGACTATTAGTCTGTATTATAAAAAAATAATTCGTCACACCTTTTTAGCGCAGGTTACCGTTGATTTGATGAGAGGCTGCTACCTGATTCGTGTATTCTATTGTTCTTAACTTGCAAAGTATGTGTCTAAAATCTTAATGGAATTGGTATTTTTTATTAAGAAATAAGTTAAGAAATTTTAAGGTATTATGTTAATTTCAATTAACGTTATAAGCTTTTTCGACGTAATTTGAGTATGTATGGAAAAAATCTTTATTAATTAACATAAATAAAGGGTTTTTGACGCAAATATTTTAGCATTGATTAGAAAAGATTTCTTGACTTAACAATTAAATAATAAAGACAAAAATTCCATAACGATTGTCATTTAAATATTATGGGCGAAACGTAGAAGAAATCATTGGCAGGTAAGTGTTTCATTCTTTTAAAAGCGTATTATTTAAAGTAATCTTCTCTGTACAAGAATAATTAATGATAATTTCTGTTTAATTTCTGTTCTTTTAATGAGAAATGACAGTTAACTTTGAATCACGGAGGTTTTTAGGGAACATTGAAATAATTAACTTATTTTTAGTCACCAGTTCATAAATAAACATAGTATTCATAGCATTCAGTTTAGTACAGTATGCAGAGTCATATTTTCACCAAAATCCGGACAAAATTCCTAACTCTCTGAAAATTGGCATGTAAGTAGTTGGCATATAGAATTGGGAAAAAAATTGTTTCGCGGAATTCGGTTACCAGAACTAGAAACATTTTGCATTTTAACCCAAAAATTCATTTTTTTTCAATTTTCTCGAAAAGTATGGGCGCTATTCATAATCGGTTCTAACAGGGTGAAATACCACGCAATTCCGCATAAAAAAGCATATTTGGAGTTTTCTCCAAGAATTTCCCGGTTTAAAAAAGCGAGAAAATCTGTCCCATGCAAAAAATACTGGAGGAGACCGATAAATTGGCATTTAACAATTAGAAAGTATGTAAAACATATTAAGAACATTGTTTAATGAAAATCATCCATGAGAATCCAGTGAACTCTTGTTTCATAAACAATATTATTGAGGAAACAGTCCCCCAGGTTGAATAATTATAACTACAGCATTGATGGAAGGGGTTAGGACTTTTGAGAATAAATAAACGGTTGATTTTATAAACATATTTAATACTTTTCTGTACTATAAAAGTTTCTCAAGTTCATTTTGGGATACTGGAGCATCGGTTTCATCATCAGACTCATCGCTCTCACTGGCTATTTCTTTATTGAAATTGGTGCACGAATTTGTTAAGCATGAGGCACACAATGAAGTGCAGAATAATCCGTTCTGCTTAATTTGTAGGGCAGTACAATCATGTTTCACGTTCATTGTACAGGTTCAAATATGCACAACATGTACTTACTTTGCTGATGAATGTTCTCAATCTCCAAAACTGAAAAAACTTCACCAATGCTTCACTTTTACTAGTTAAATTTGAAAACTCCGAAATTCCGGTATGTGCACACACGTCGAGTAACAACAATAAACAACCGGCTTCTATCGTCTCCCGCAGCACGGCGCTCGCGCAGCACGGTGCCTGAAGAAATTCTCGCCTCATGCAGTCGAGATAGGGACATTTGTTGGGATGAGTTCTTTTGTCCCTATAATCCAAGCATATGCTCACTATATTGGGGAACTCGTCCTCTTGCGTTTCCTCGCATAACATATTATCCCGAGTCCTGTAGTTCGATAAAATTCTAATTTTATCTCAAAAATTGAAGAATTCGTGTTTTTGCGCATTTTTGAAATCTTAACAAATTTGAGAAACAGAATCGTCAAGGTGAGGTCTTGAGGATCAATTTCCTTATCATTATTTTTCGATAACTTTCTTATTGACCTGTTTATTCCCTCATATTTGAGACACATGGTGCGTGACCGTGACCTTATAAACTACCAACAAAGTAAAAGAAACTCCATTTTTGTCCAGTTGAACTGACAAAAATTTTAATCATCGCAATCCAAAAAGTATGGTACCTGGAAGCTATATGCACAATGATTCATGATATCATTCAGGAATTTGGAAAATATACTGTATTTTAGTAGTTCAATTAAAGTTTTCAGTAAAACTACCCTGAAAACAAGTGAAACACCTACTCAATGTTGCCAAATTAGGAACTTATTCAGGAATATGAAAGCGTAGGGCTTCATAAACATCACTCACTTTGATTTTTGAAAATTCAATGATTTTTGCCGAGCTATAACGGATTCCGTGGGCCGGCACGATGGGAATTCATGTATTTTTCAATGGTACGAAACCCAGGAGCCTCATGAATATACTCAATGCCATTTCCTGACGAAATAACGTACTTTGGTGAAAAATGCATTCCTACCTCTTTGTCGAGAATTTTACGTTTTTTTCCCTTGTTGGATCCATTTATGAACATATTTCATACTCTTCAAGAAAAATGGGGGAAAATACATTTTTCTGCTACAAATTCAAAAATATTTTGGGTTCTGAAAACATAATTCTGCGAAACAATTTTTTTCTAAATTGTATACGCCCTAAACTATATATATGCCAATTTTCAGCAAGTTACGTGTTTTTTTCGGGTTAAAATCACCATTGACTGGACTAGTTGGCATTCTAGTTGCGTTACGAATGATTCAGTCATGTCGTCGTGATAACGTAAGACCCTCTTCCGCCAGTATCCGCAAAATTCACAAAAAATTGAATTCCATGGCTCAAACTTCTCTATAGTGGCGAGTATTCATCCATCATGCATACAGTATTGGAAATCACCTAGACTGCGGAGAAAAATTAGCGGTATTTTTATCCAAAATCTGTTTCCGAATCTGACCTGAGGTCTCCTATATAATACAAGTGCTAGTGAATCAATGCAGTACAAGTATAACACAAACCCAAAACGGTGAATCAGATGAACCTCAACCTCCATTCTTCAATAGAGGGAACGGTTTATACGTTTTGCAATTCACTTCTAAAATGAGTTATCACTCTATCTTAGTTTCCAACTGGCTATTGCTCATAAATGGAAGATGAGAATAAAAAGTAAAATTTATGTTTCCTTGGTAATGGAGTGAGTTGGACATTATTTTTGCCACTTGGTGCCATATTTTTAATGAATATTGACAAAGATTGACTTTGAGCAGTCACTATCTTTTTATTCTACCTCCATGGATCATGGCTGAAATTAGTAAATCATTTCTCTATTTTTATTTTTGCTACGTTATATCAATTACTTTTTTCCCTAAAGCCATCCTTTAAATAATTTCTGTAGCTTAGAATTTTCCTGTTTTTCGTTGTGTTTATACAGGAAAAGTAGCTGTTATATCTCTGCTAATATTTAGGTGATATTTATTCTATTAGCCTAAAATATTGAATGAGGGACATCACCATTCCCACGGTAATTGAATATTTAATCTTCACCGCGGTTAAAATTTTCATTAGAGCGCATCATAATGTATCACCAGAAAAGTTTGTGGAATATTAATACTCTGAAATAATAATTAATTTAATGAAAATTTTGTATTCCTCAATAGCTAATGAGTTTTATTATAGATTATATAAACGATCATACCAATTGTGTAAATATTTAATGATAATTACATAATTTAATCTATGAAGCCTATCACACCGGTTTACGAGCAAAAGGCGGCTACCGCTAATGTAAATATTAATATAGCCTAAAATAATAAAGTTCTCTTCATTTAAATTTGAAGGAGTGTCGTATTACTTAAATTAAATTAAAGTAAAAACTTTATTACATCTACGGATAGATATAATATTTAGAGACGGACAGTACAATGAATATCATTAAATATTGTAATTTTTATTCCGCGTTGACTCTAAATCTAATTCTGTAGTTGTATTTTCGTGTTATGGTCATGACGAAAATAAATATAACTGTCAGGCTATAGCGAGTGCTTTTTTTGCGTGTTTGTTGTTCCAAAAATAAAGTACAAGGTTATCTAGTAGTATTTCACGTCACTTATTAGGCAAAAGCATTTTTCTGTACGGTTTAAGCTTTAAAACAGTGATTCAACTGTCAAAAATCTCAAATTTTTACACTTTAATATTTTTGAGAAGTGTTTTATGTAGCATGATTTATCGTAAAAAATGTTGTGGCAGAATTAAATTAAGGATGTTCACGTGTCTTTAGTAGTGACAACAAATACGTGAATTCTTGATCACCCATTTTCATTTCATGTTGATTTTCGATTTCATGTTTTCGCTTTGATTCTCTCTGAGTTTGCAATTTCCATCGAGTGCCTCCCCACCGGTTGAGGATCGCCTAACGGATTCCTACTCCTAGCCGGTGCACATTTGGACAGGCTGTCACTAATCGTTACAGCACTTGCGGGAATGTGGGATGCAGAGAGAGAGAGGGCAATGAAAGCGGTGGGAGATGGAAACAAAAGGAAGCAGGAATAGGACAAGGAGAGAGAATGGGAGATGGGAGAGAGAGAAGAGAGAGGGAGGAGAGACACTTGGAAGCTGTAGGAGGGCTCCGCAGTACATAAGAAGGAACCCAACTCGAAGATAAGCCCATCCTTGTTGGGAGAACGAGCGGTGAGGGAGCTATTAACCGGAGATTACCATTGGTACTGCCGTGGCACAACCAACACCACCTCACCCATTGCCTTATCCAAATCCTCTCCTTCCCTCCTCCACCCCCCTAAACCCTCCCTCACCCCCGTTTCGTCTCCGCCCCCGCTCTCCCCAACCCTGCGTCTTCCAACACTCTTGAACGAGGAGAGGAGGATCTCACAGAAAGGCGTCTTATCCTTCCTCCCCATAGCTGGAGACCCCCTTTCCCGGCGCCGAATCTAGGAACCCTTTTCCAAGGTCCCTCTGCATCGAAGTCACCGTCGAAATAGTGGGGATGGGCGGAGAGGGAGTCAGACGGGGCAGCACGGCTTCCTCCGCGGAACCAAGGGTTCCGCCGCCCGAAATTTGATGGAGTCGTAATCGGAGGTAATTATGAAGGAAATTATAGCCGGTGCGGTTGCTGGTCCCGTTATCTTCCACGCCCCCGACCTTCCAAGATGTCTTGCTCTTGAAGAAGACGCTTGCATGAGCGCGCGGAAGAATACGTACAGGAACTGTACGTATTCTTACTGTCTTGCATCTTCCATGTAAATAGATAATACACTGACAAGCACTGTTACCGGTGGCGGGCGCAAATTCCAAATAGTGAAGGAACAGCATGAATTTCCTAGCCCTACAAAACAAATAAAATTCATTTTATGCTTATTGATTCTCTATTTATATTACGACGTTGAGGCATAGGAGGAGGCCCAAACAAAAAACAATGGCTGCTAAGGATTATTGGTGAGCTGGCGGCTCATTGAGCACCTAGAACAATCTTTGTTCTTGCCTTCAGAGAAAATTCTTTGTAAGAGTGCTTGTGTATTTTCTCGGGAATTCCACCGGGTTTTTATTCACCTTGATGATGACCGTTGAAACATTGGTGCTGTTTACCAATTAACCCGGTGGAATTCCCGGAAAAATTTTACAAGCTTCATCCGCCGGGAAAGAATTAAATCCTTCTTTGTAAGAGTTCTTCCCTATTGACTTTGGATTGGGTTCGAGTACTTAATAAAGATAATATTCATGCTTTTCTACACACTATTTCAAGATATAAACAATCCATAATATCTTAAATGCATCATAATATGATTTATAATGTCCTACACTTGATCGATAAATTTTCTTTGCCATGCCTTTTCTTTCTCGCTAAAGTCAGTCCCCGATTCAAATATCCATCCCAGTTTTTAGTAGCAAAACGTTAATCGGCTCAGAAAAACTGGTTGATTTTACTAGTTTAGATCTGTTTCTAAGAGTAAATCTTATGCATCACTAGCCTGTCATAAAATGATGGAGAGTGAATTTTGGAATACTGATCCAGAGTGATCAGTTGAAATGAGTCAAATAATAAAAGAGTACTAAGTAACTTGGGGTGCCGTGATAAAAAAAATTCTTGTCTAGCCAATATATATATAGCGAGTCTTTATTTACTTCGAGAATTACGAATTTACGTTGCAATAATTTTTTACCCTTTAAAGATGTAAATAAACATATTTTAACCGACTGTAAGTCGGCGAGTTTATAAGCAGAAATAGGGTGGGAAAACAATTTTGGTTAAAAATAAATGTAGCGATTTTTTTTACCTTACTACGTCCATTTTATAAATCTTAATTTCCGAGAAAGTAATAGTATAGTTTTATACAGAATGTTTACTATGTGTGACTACCAATTCCTTGCATCTCAAAAAGTTCTTGTTATCTGGCCACTTATTTTTTTCATTCTATATTTTGGATTACGTTAGCCTCAAATATTAGTCACTTGAAAACACTCCGAAAGAAAGCTATCACTCCACGATAATTAATTCAATTAATAGATGCCCACGAGCTCAGTCTCAAAAACCGTGGTTCGAAGCATGAGTATAATTCTCATTTCATCTTCTCTGTTCAGGTGACAAGAACGACTCCCAAACGATGTCTGTTTGGCATGAAAATTTTATTATTAATCGAATCCAGTTGTACAAATTCTTTTATCGAAGATTTACAAATGTCCTACGGTTTGTTAACGTGTAGCACAGTGCTTATCAAATCACATCACAACTATTTTGTTTTTCTTGTTCGTTATATTTCACTTCCAAAAGTGTGAATGCCCAAAAAAAAGTGATCTATACTCCAAGGATATAATTTTACTGTGTCCCTGGCGGTTTTTGTTTGCGAAACCATGTACGTCCAACTTTTTTTTCCGAATATACTATTTTATTTTCTCAAGCCTTTTAGAACTGATGACTTCAGATCTGCCCCGTATTTTTTTTGAAGTCATGGCATTATTGAAATAGGCATGGAGAGAATGACAAGATAAGAAGGAAGTTTTCACACGCTGTTGTTTCTTGGAAGAGGTCGTCTCGTTATTTTTTATCTCCTTTTTTTCAACTCTTTCCTTCCTTCACTTCCCTCCCACCCCCCTTCACCCTCTGACAACTCCCCCTCCGGCACGGGGGTTACGCAAAGGGGGATCGGGTCGAGGAAGAAATCTCCTCCCCAGCGAATGACTGCTACGCGTCACATCAATTTCTCGCCTTATCTCGTCTGTTTAATTTTCTCGACCCAAGACTTGAGTGATGTGATAATACTGTTTTTTTTATGGAAAGGGCAATGAGAAACTCCGAGAAAACATTGGCATTGCTGTTTCATTTACTGTTGCACTCGTTATGGATTTGATATCTCCTCGAGGTTGATATTTTGTTACTTTTAGCCTCGAGTGAACATGATGCCATGCAGCAACCTGCCTATGAGTACTTACTTATTTGGGAAGTAGATAGGTTGGAAAAAATAGCGCAGTGAACCGGCGCTGGCTCTCATTTTGGTACCTCGTAAGCCGGAATAATGAAGTACAGATAATTGTTTCTGCGGATTATCCATATATTTTTAAATAATCGCCGCTTGAACGGAATTCGTCATTTCCTTGTTCCTATTATAGCGATTACATATGACATATGCATCAAGAGATTTTTTAGTTATAACTTGAATGGTACGTATTAGGGAATAGTGGTGTGATAACTCCAATCAATTTTGTTCAGAATAAACATTAAATCCTGGGCTTCCTCTCAGGAAGTAACTCCCTTCAGGAACCTACATAGTAACAAGCCTAGTGAGGTGTTGCGATATTTGAACTTAGTCGATAAATGCGTCGTACTTATTCACGTATTCTACAAATATTTTGCTCTGGCATCTGCTTCACCCTATTTTCTAAGGGCGCGAACGATTCAGAAAATAAAGTTGGGAAGTGATAGATGAGCCGTGAGCGTCTTTGTCCTTTCCGTCCTTCGCGCTGCATTTCTGAACCCGCAAGTGATCGTAAGGCGGTCGGGACTAACCTCCGGGGGTCGTTCCTTCAACCCTTCTCCGCTGAACTACGATTTCCCCCTAAAGGGACCGATAAATGTGATGGTGGTGGTAGCATTGTGCATCCCCCTTTGGTGCAAGCTCCCTTCCGCCCCACCAACTCCCTAGCCCACGTCTGCCTCTCCCACCTCTCTCCTTCCCCTCATTTGCTGCTCCACCCCCCCTCCCTCCTCCCTCCAACCTCTCTACGACAATCGCGCCTAAATGTCCACAAAACCCAAAACCTCCGTCGGAAGATCGCGATTTGAGCCGCCATGAGGGGGGGGGGGATAAACCTTCCGCGTGATTAAAGTTTACGAGAGTCGTTTGGCGCGCCGCGGGGAAGTGGAGGTTGCGAGCCAGGGGGAGGGAGGGAAGGAGGGAGGGGAGGTTGAGGGCGTCTGAAGGAGGTTATTCGGGAAGAACTAGGGACAAATGACTGCTGCAGGGAGATTGGAGAAGAAAGGGAATCACCCCGAAACGTCTTACGGGAATGGAGAAGTGATAACAGAAGCAGAGAATGTGTGCAGGCAGAAGGGAATTAATTATTATTAACAGTAATATTACACCGGTTAGGACTAATTTTTATCGACTCTTTCTTCCCATCCCTTTCTTGTTAAAACTTATAGTCTTTAAGCTTTTCCTCCCTCAGTTTCAGATAAATTTATCTCTAAGTTTCATATTTAGCTTGTCTTGTTTAACATGCTTATTCTTTTTCCTTTCCTTCCCAGCTTTTCCAGCATTTCAACCTCAAAAACTGGAAGTATTAGAATAACTTAGTTAACTCTACTTGTAATATTTAATACCACGACTTGAAGATAACACATAGTATCGAAACCTGGGTCGTGGTAATAAATATTACAAGTGGAGTTAACTAAGTTATTTAAATTTTCCTCAATGGATAACTTCCACAAAATCAAGCATACGACCATTTCCTTTGTGAAAAAACTGGCTTCAATATTTCTCCGGCTCATTACTTGTTTTATACACTAATTATTAAACTGAGGACTTCTTTTTTCAACAGATTTTCATATTAATTTAATAAATGGGAAAATACATCTTTAATTTAAAATTAACCGCACATAAACTTCAAAAGGTAATCTTACCGTTACCCGACCCAGTAGCTCGAAGTGCTCGTTTGGATTCTACCAAGAGGAGTTGGATTGCGTCGCAGCAGACCATTGGTGGCTGATTTTACGGTGAGCTTTGACTACTAAAAAATATCCCCTTTCTATCTTCTTACTCGGGATCTTCAAACTGCCATGTACCGATTATTTGGAGTATATTTCATGATATAAGAGGTATAAAATTTAAGTACGGATAATACAGTATAAGTTTTAACATCGTCTGTGTATTCACTTAGAACGTGTTGCTGCTATCACACGAAATAAACGATCTTGAGCTAATCATTTAAATTAATTCTTGCTATTACTTTTCAGTCTAAACTGTAAACTTCATTCCTGAACGCCACAAAGGCCTTGGCACACATTCACCATAATATAATACCTCGAGGCATACTATGGGCGCAGAGTATATAGATAGGCCAAATAAACTACTTAGTATGCTATTCCATGTAATGATTGTTGCGCGCATCCACCATGTTCTCAGCCAATTCCTCGGGCTCATGACTTGAAATAATTACCTTGCGCTCTGTGGTGTTTTAGGCATTGTACATATTTGGAAGTGATACAGAAGGATAATCGTGCATGTTGCTCATTCAGGCCTAATTAAAGCTATGATCTATGGACAAGAGGAAGCAATCCGGATTTCAAGCAAGTATTAAAAACTCGACAATTTTTTAAGTCAACGCAAAATTTTCTCGTTCATGTCTTGCTCACGTTAGGGAAACATGAAGGCAATGCGGTGATTGTTGTCGGCGAGTTTTTATTATAAGTTTCATTGATAATTAAAGATTAGCCTTGCTTATATTTAAGTGTTAGGTAATTTGTTTTGAAAGATATCTAAGGCGGAAAATGGAAATTGTGACTTCAAGGTAATGTTAAAAAATTAAAAATGTAAATATACACCCAGGAATTAATATTTTGGAAAGTAGTATTTTCGCATTCTTGCATGCACCTCGCCACTCAACTAAGCCCTGGGAATAGCAACGCTTTTCATCCAGCTCGACTGAGAAAGAAACTTCAATTATTATCGGAGGAAGCAGCGACAGGGAGAGCATTAGCATGCTTCCCCTACCCACGGAGGGGGTGAAGCTGTAAAACCAAATCCATCGGAGGGAGGAAAAAGACGCGAAATCACGGGGATTCAAGTTTCATGCGTAGTGGGATCTTGGGATGCGAGATAATAATGTTTACGGTGGGAAAACAACGACGTTACCACGGGAAATAAAAGGAGGCTTCTTGCTAATGGAGGGAAGGAAGGTTGCGGGCCAGGTTAGATGGAAAGGGTTGGTACGTACGCATTAATAGGAAAGAAATCAAGGGTAATGGTTTAGACGGAAAGGGTTTTCGGGAGGGAATGGTGCCCTTTTGAGAACACCCGCTCGCTTAATGAGTTTGGACGGGAAAATGATGTAATCGTCGGAAATAATTGAAAGGCACTTCTCGGTCGACGGGAGGCTAGAGTGAGCTGGGAGGAGGATTTGGAAGGTTGTGCTAAGAGAAGGGGAGCGGCAGGGGGGGTAGAGATATGGGGGGGAATGAGTATGTTTTGTGCGAGTGTCAGCGAGATGATTTCTGCAGATAAAGCGAAGAGAGAGGTAATTGAGATCGAGGGCGGGGTTCCGCGAAAGTTCTCGCAGTGCGCGGTGTCGTTCAGAGATTGCGATGTCTCACTCCGCGGGATTAATAGACGTTGAAGCAGGGGAAGCGGCGCGGCGCGTTCACCACTTTGCCATTCCCCTTGTCCTCCTCCCCCCCCCCACTTTTCCTGATGATAAAAACAGGCGGGCAACCTTCTTGGCGTCTTGCCCAACGCTCCAAAGCGCATATACCGCATCAGTCTCTTTCAGTCAGCAGCATTTCCATCGGGGTGGGTGACGTTACATGATATATCATATCTTCGTGAAACATAACAGTACTCCTTGCTATTAGGTGGTAGTTTTTAAAGCGGTATGTTTTGATAAGTACGCATGTCTTAATAGCCGGTTCATGTACAAATGAATACTTTGACTTCAAATTTTTCATCATCTGCACTCCGAAAATTAGTCTGCTGACGAGAGAGTGATTATTATGGGCGCTTGCCATTTGAGTGTAAAATTAGAAAAAATAATTGAAATTTCACTGGCCTTATCACCTTAAGTTAGTAAAAAAATTTAGAATATAGAGAACAGTTAAAAAATTATTAACTCTTACTTCATCTCAAAATATG
Organism: Pyrrhosoma nymphula; assembly: GCA_963573305.1. Lineage (NCBI taxonomy): Eukaryota > Metazoa > Arthropoda > Insecta > Odonata > Coenagrionidae > Pyrrhosoma > Pyrrhosoma nymphula. Next base: position 118,645,482 of record OY754334.1, on the reverse strand, counting down.
ATTAAATAATTCCATGAATTATGATATTAGTCACGTTTATTTCATTCATGCATTCTATGCTAACCACTAACCAATTTATTTGCATTTAGACGTACGTAACTATTAGTCGTTACTTAAGGTGTGTGGGTTCAAATATTTTAACGGCGTGTAAATTTCAACATTTTTTATTAATTGGTAGATCTTATAATTAAGGGGGATGATGAAATAATTATTATCTAGCCAAGAGACTGCTTTCGAGTGCGGTTAAATATTTTGGAGCAAAATAAACTGTATCAAGACCAAAACCATAAGATTATTCAGATGCATATTCACATGATTTTAAACAAAGGTAGGAGGGCAAAGCATATAGTGAGTGGAACTTTCTACGTGTCTGGAGATCATATGTAATTAAATGGGACTAAAAGCTGAAGAGGTAAAGAGGAGCTTTGGTGTAATTAGCATCTATGAAAAAAATGATTACGTAAAAGGTTCCCTGAGTAATAGTTTGTAAACCACCATTTGAAGCATGTATTGACAATTCTTCTTATGATCTGGAGTTTTGGTCAAAAGTAAAGGCTGAGGATTTCATTGCCAGCGTTTCACTAACGTTTATGTGTTCACGGAAAATGGTTCGGCGTTTGAACTCTCCACCCCGTCTGATTTGCTCTTCCGCCCTGCTTATTATGCGATTGACCATCAAACTTGGCAATAGTCCCTGGAAAAATAATTCAGTACAATTAGTCAGCTATGATATGTAGTGTATTCGATTGTAAAATATATTTTAAAGGGTTCATAATGTATCATTCTCAAATTTTACTGTTGTCTTTCGTTGTTTTGTTGCAATTTTGTTGCACAGATGCTGCTTTTTCTTCATTCACATAAATTGTTGTCTTTATTTTTTCCTTTAATTTATTTATTGTTTTTTAAAGTAAATATAGAAGATCATATGCAACAAAGCACCTCATAGCCGTAATATTTTAAGGCACTTTTGATGAAGGCACATTAAATTTATTTATGATAGATACTGTAATTTTTCAGTGTAAATAGTTTATCATGGATCCAGTTATTTTTCTTGGTTGATCCAAAAAGAGTCGGCTTTTAAAACATTGATTCGTTCGTCAAGCATTGATTCGACAAATAGTATTTCATGATGAACCAACGTATTGAGGTAGCAGTGGGAGTTCCGAGCCGAACGAAGCATTGGAATCGAGGAAAATGTTGAAAATGGTGCGATCTCGCAGTGGTCGGTGCTCCACGACGGTGACGAACCGGATGCAGCAGCTGAAGAAATGCTGCATCAGGATGCAACCAACGGCCAAGTGGTGGTCCTAAACGGTCAGGTGAGAAAGTGTAGCTACGAAACGTCTAAAAATTCTAACAATCGTCGGGTTTCCTCATGAGCGTCGCGTCGTCGTCTTGCAAGCACACAGTTGAGTCAGGCAGCGACGGCCTTTATTGCCTTCTCAATCGCATAGTTTTCCTTGAGCATGCCTCACCCGTCTCTCTACCTCTCTAACTCACCTTCATATTCTCTACCATACCTCCTTCCTCCATTTTAGGAAATCTCGAGCATCGATGACAAAATATACGCGCCGTTTTTTAGGAGGGTGAAAATAATGCCATACTCGGCGCACACTCAAATCGCATACGCGTCGGTGTGACATTTAGCGTAAGTATCAAAATTAACACTTCTGATATTGAACATTAATACGTAACGCACACCAAATACGGTGAAATTCACCATGAAAAATCATTTGACGGGCCGGGATTCAAACCCGGATCTCCCAATTCTCCTTCTCTCTCTCTCTCTCTCAATTCTGCCAATCCACAAATACTTTTCACCAGTGTGCGTGACTGAAAACTACATAATTTTTGAATTCATAATGATTGGAAGTATAGTAATAAATACGTTATCCGCAGGAGGGTGTCAAACAAAACTGTTCTTAGGATATGACATATCCGGTACTTCAACTAGACAATACAACTGTATAAATGGGAATGGAATTCAGAACAAAAAAAATAATTCATAACAGTAATGACGATATGAGATTTAGTGACTTTATATATTAAAACATCCCATTCAGACGACGCAGCAACCACTGAAGAAAGCATAGATTGTTGACATAAAGATCCCTTTGAGTGCTATCATGTAGGTTAGCATTCCTCATCATTATTAGTTATTAGATGTCCTGTAATCGTTTGTCTGCGGCTCTCCACTTTTCCCTCTCCTTTTGAAACTCCATTTTACTCTAAAAGCTCCTCTTTTTCGTGTCCTCTTTTTCTTAGCTCACGTAACAATACCTAACCAAGTCTTCCAAAATTCACTATCAAAATATTTTTTGCCAAAATTGGAACAACCGCCCTACTTTATATGCTAACTTGAATGAACTTGTGACATGGGACTAACCAATAGAAATTTTTGCGTAGGCTAACCAATAGAGTTAGTACAGTGCTTCGGTGTTGATTCGTTAACAAACCGAAGACTAGTGTATAAGGTCATAAGGCAAATCTGCTAAGCTGCAGCAGTTTCAAAGCCTTGGAGAGTTGTTTGGGATAACCACCTAATTTTAATACGAGTACATAGCCAAATTAAATATAACAAAATTGTAAAAAAAATTACGACCTGTATTAAGCCAGTCTAAACAAATGGCATGACATATGAAAAAATACTGTAAAAGTTTGTGAATGTTTTTTTTAATAAGACAAGAACAACAAAATTTCAAAAGTTCTCAAGAGCTTAACTTACATATTAAGGCATTAGATTCAATGGGACACAATGGCTATCGTTACATTGGAATGAGTATGTAAGATGGGAACACTGGCGCACTTTTTGGAAATAATAATGAGTGATTTATTGTCACAAAACTTCATGAAAAACCTATCGAGATCTAGTAGAAGGATAGACTGACTGTGAACTCCTCTTACCAAGATAAATCACTCAGACTTCAGAAAGGAGCTGTCTATTTAATCAATAACCACATAAGTTTGTTTTGATTTAAGTAAATTCAATCCATTTAATGGTAACTTTACTAAATTCAGACGACTCAAAAATGTATAACACTTTTCAATGAATTTCTAATGCTTCGCTAAATTAATAATTCGAGTCTTTGTTAGTAGTGAAATTGTTTTGATTTGAGAACTATAGCGAAATTGCGTTCACTCCATTTGTATGTGGCTTATAAACTTCGCGAGATTCTGAAAGTTTTTGATGTTTGAGTCAGGCCTATTTCTCTGCAGTAACCACTGAGACATTAATGCATCTGATAATAGTGACACTTCGTTGAGAGCTCGCAAGGGCTAAACTCGGATAAATCTGGGACGTTTGGCTGAGTCTTTGTGAAAATGGGAAAGATATGTGAAGAGTCCCAACAGCGGGGATGTAAGAGAGAGAGAAAGAGGGGGGGGATAGTTGGAGGGATAGTTTTTTGGAAGAAGAGGGAAGGAACAGAGGGCCCTTGTGTGAGAGAGTAGCAGCAGGGGAAGGGTTTCTGTATCTCAGGGCCGCGATTTATACTAGACTTGGGGAAAAGCTTATTACAAGCGGTCTCTGAAGATTATACCATTGTCTTCCGAGCATAGAATGGTCCACTAGCGAAGCTAAGACGAAGACAAAAGGGAGATATGGGAAAATGGAGTCAGAGTTATATACTTACGAAAAGGGGCTTCGGGAAGTGTGGGTGGGGGAAGGAGAAAGAGGAAGGAGGAAGTGAGGGTTAGAAGGGAAGGAGGGGGATGGGGGAAAGGCTTCCACGACGCGGCTGGCGTGAAGGGGATGAAGGCAAGCGGGGGTGTAGGCAAGGGTGTTGGTGCGGAGAGGGTAGTTTTATGGAGCGGGGTGGGAGGGAGAGTGTTGCGAGCATTAAGTTGCCCGTGCCCTCCCACCTAAGCCGCACACCTCCTTCCAAGGAACGGGACAACGGTTGAGAAAGGGGTTGAGGGTGTGCGCTTGGCGTTCTATTCCGCGGGAGAGAGGGAAAACTCTCTGGATATTGTTCGGATGAAGGACAAAGGGCAACAGGAGAGAGGAAAAGAGCATTTGTGGGAATGAGAGGAAACAGTGGCCGGGAGTTTCAAGGAAAGGGACTCTGGAGAATATGAAGATTTCATGGGGAAGGAGACTTCCCCCTCACACTCCACCCCCAGCTAATAAGACGGCTCGAAACTTAGTTTAGGTGGAATTGGAGTACGGTATCTTGAATAGAAAGCGTTGCGTTTTTAGCCTCCGTCCTCTCACAAGGCAAAGAAAAGTGGTGTGGTGCATTACACCCTGGAATACAGTTAGATATAACGCGTCGAAAGAGTGTTTAAAAAATGTTTCTCGTGCGCGTTTTATGTTGAAATAAAATTACAACAGTTACTTAGTTCTTTTGTGAACAGCAGTAAGAATATTCGTAATCTGAGGTAAATGCACTATCAAGGTACTACGAAAAAAAAGTGCTACTCATTTATTTGATAATATTTTTGCGTATTGCAAATTTCTGAACGACTATGAACACCCTTTTTCAATAAACGATTCAAAATATTTCTTCGTATTGCTGTGAAAACAGCACGAAGTAGTATTCAATAGCAAGACATTTTTTTAATATTACTATAAACTGAAAAAGAATTCCGTATATACATTAGCTCATTATGATAGCTGTTATTAATAATTCATCTTACTGTTATTTAAAATGTAACAATACATCTTTAGAGTAATTTCTTCATTATTGATGTACATATTATCTTCACTGGCAGTAATTAATCCAAATGCTGGTTTTCTAAATGTTTCTACCACATTCCATTTTCAGTTTACCACATATTTCCAGTTTAATTCCTTAATTAATTTCTATCATTTCCTACTTTGGCATAATTCAGTAATTGCTTGACGCATTCCAATCTTGGTCTTTCTAGGCAATACTAAAAATTAGTTCTAACCATGAATGTTCTGAAGCTGTTATGCCCGAGTATATGATCAATGCTAATCTGGTTAGTACTTAGTTCGTACAAAAATTCTTTTTAAGACTTTACAGTTAAAAAGTCTGCCAGAAAAATGAAGTAATAAGCTTATCAGCGAGAAAAATATAAAGATAGGTAGCATACGCAAGAGTAGCTGAAATATTGTCGAGATTGAATTTAAAAGTAAATTCGTGTTAATCTATAAATGTAATTTATTAATAGGCAGTTTAACAGTTGTAGTCTACTTAAGTATCCATCGAGCCATATTAATTTTATATCCATTGAAGAATGTTTATCTTTTGTATATGAAATTTTTTGCAACTTTATAAAATAATTTTTACCATTGAATGAAGTAATGGTAGATTTGAAATAGAAATTATCTCATTTAAGTGAGCAGCAAACTATCAGTGCCAAATAAAACCCCTGCTAAGCTGCCATGAGAGATAACTTTGAGGTCGAAAGAATATTCTGAGGCCTTCACATATAAATGTAGTTTGTCTCTTTAGGTATTCCAATTTTAGATTCTCCTCGAACCAAAATACACTTAAGCTACCTCCAACCAACTTCTTAATATCCCCTGTGATATCCCGAAATACCTTAACGACGGCCGATTAATGTCATTGCCTTAACAAACCTCGTTGGCTCCACAGTACCCCACGCCTTCATCCTTCACTGTCTCTTTAACAGATTAATATTTCTGTTTGGTCTGAATAATTCAGAATGGGCACGCGGCAGCTTCGGACTGCCTTACATAGCAAAATAGCGGTGGGTCCTACTGCCACCACTAATAGTATATTTTCCCAAAATCACTACTTTTTCTCGTCGTCCCCAATTACTACATATCTATTAAGATGCAATAAAAAGCAGTTGTCAGCCGATTTAGTCTTTTTGTGTTAGTCATCATAAAAAGGGAATTTACTATAAAGTTAAAATAGCCGGTATAAATTTGCTATTTTCAATTACAACTAGCAGACCTGTCTCTGTCTGGTGTGCTCTTGAAGTGAACATTCATTTTCCCATTTTTTTGCACTACTCCAGTGAAAGCAGTAGGAAACGTGGCTAAATGAGTGTATATGTTTCCTAAAAAAGAAAAAACATTCAGAATTATTTTTTCTTCCCCAAAACAGCAATTGCATTGTTTTAAGCCTTCCCATCCCATGCAAACTTGAGAGAGAAATAAGGTGGCGCGAACTTGAGACGTGATCGCCGGCGGGGCCCGGAATGCGTTGCAACACCTCTTTTTCTTTTTAAGTAGGCTCACATATACAAAGCAGACACATTTACATGTTCAACATTAATGAAAGAAAATGATATTTTGTATAATAAAATAGAGTTGAAAATTTTATTCGATTGCTTTCGGATATACAATATGTTTGGTCCTACCGCCCTCTTCAAAAACAAATTACATTTTCGGCTGTCCCACTCGTGAGCATGCAACATATAACTGTGTGAAAAGCATGGATTTTTCAGATTTAATCCACACACTTGAAGCGATTTACCTTGTGCATTGTTGATTGTCATTGAGAATGCAAGGCGAATGGAGAACTGTAGTCGTTTTAAATCAAATGGCATGTCGGTGGGAATTATGGGAATACGTGGAATAAGCGCATCTTCTCCTTTTGAATTGACATTCAGAATTGTTGCTTCGATGACGTTTGGTGTCTGTGGTTTGACAGTGAGTCTGGTTCCATTGCACATTCGTGGTGCATTAATGTTGTGCAAAAGAATTATAGGTGCGCCGCGTTTGAGTGACAATTTGTGCGGTGGTACACCAGAAAGATCCAACGAATTTAAAAACTCAATTGGATAGTTAAAAAACTCGTCCGCATTCATGACGCTGTCAATCGATTTGTAGGTGACAGACTCGCCCGAAATTCGTTCGTGGATGGCGTAGTTGGTTGCATTGACGTCGGTGTGTTTTGCTGCCAAAATAGCGCGTTCGCAAAGCCATCGGTGATTTTTGTAATTGGTGACAACTTGTGGAAAAACTTTCTGAATTGATTGTTCGATCGATGGAACAATGATATAAAAGTTCAATGGAATTGAAATATTTTTTGTCGGCATCAACTGATACTTTTCCATTACCGATGTCCAACAGCTGTTCTGAATATATGGTTAACACATTGCGCTGATTTACGCGCATATTGGTCGTTAACGTAAGTTCCTGTACATGCCTCCAAAGATGCAACGCTTTGAGGCAAGCGTTGTGTTTATCAGCTGGTGTTGAATTTGTCATTACTGATCTGTCCCACTCGTGAGCATGCAACATATAATTGACCACGCGAAAAGCATGGATTTTCCAGATTTAATCCACGCACTTGAAGCGAACAACCCTTTTTGATGTCATTGAGAAGGCAAGGCGAACGGGGAACTGTAGTCGTTTGACTACAACTATAAAATTAGTCACTAAACTTGGCCTTTAAAGGCTGCAGGAGTGAATAGCTATTCATAAAAACGCTATTAAATGGGTATTCAAGCCCGGTTGCCAAGTAAATATCCATTGTTGAAAAGGAAGAAAAATTGATGAATTTCGGGATAAAAACGCAGTACCTGGACAAAAACGGAGCGTATAAGAAAATTGAATGAAAGAATTAAATAGGTGCTACATTCTTTTATGCGTTCTATGATGCAAATATCCTTCCAATATCTTGAGTGCAAGTAATTTAAAATAGCAAATGAAGAAACACCTGCACCGAATTCAATGCTTTTCTTATGGGTGTCAATGGTAACAATACTGGGGAAAAAACCCTAAACTTTTCCATCTACCAAACCAAATTTACTACCAAATCATACAGACAGAGAATCCACATTTAATGCACGAAACTCATTTCTCTAGCTCAAAACTTGAGAGAGATATAAACAAAATGGTTACAGAATGACTGACTGGCTGAGACGCTACAAAATTAATATACAGGGTGATTACAAAAGAATGCGTCGGTTTCAAAGATCTGTACTTTTAAAACGGTACGAGCTACAGAGCTGCGCGACCTCTTCAAATGACCGGTTAAAATGACCTCTAGCTCTTTCGGTTACCGCTAGAAAGCGCTAGTTGCCAAGATAAGAGCTTTTATCACTCAGTTATTGTTTTCGCAAGCTTAACGATGGCAACAGCTCAACAATAGTCGTTTTGTGTGTTATAGTACACGAAAAGTGAGTCTGTTACAATGGGGAAACGTGCTTTTTGGCATGTATACGACATTGATCCACCTTGCAAATCAAACATCTTACGCTGATATCTACTACCTACTAACAGCGAGGAATTGAAAGCACGCATAACTTTGGCTGTGAAGATAGTAACTGCTGACATGCTGCACAGAGTGTGGGAAGAATTTGAATATCGACTTGACATTGTTCGGGTTACTCAATGAGGACATATTGAACATTTGTGATGTTTTTTTCCAGCAAAACTAGAGAATGTACCGGTCATGTCATGTACAGCTCTGTAGCTCGTACCATTTAAAAAATACAGATCTTTGAAACCGATACATTCTTTTGTAATCACCCTGTATATAGATGGAAAGTATGCGTAATAGATCGTTTGGTAATATAATTGTTAAACATGAGTGATCTTGACGGGAGAAGGTGCTTCTGACCTCCTCAAAACAAGACGTTGGATAGTGTGTCATGTAGCCCTTCTCAATGTATCATTTAACAACCCTCTCAGCAATCAGCCTGCTTTCAAGAGCGTATGCATATCAATTCACTTTGCCTGACTCTTTTCTATTGATGATGAATTCTCACGCTGGAAAATGGCTACACGAATGTTATTTTAGAGTATAGTTACACAAATCAGTCAAATATATTTTCTATGTTCACGTGCATCCCCATGCTTGAATATACATAACGAAGTTAAATTCCTCCTGGCCTACTTTTACAAAGTGTGATTGATTCGTTTTGCCTTAATAAAGCGCCTCAAATATTGCCACTCTTCCTCTATAACTCTAACATAAATATCATTCCAATGCGACCAATGATATGCGGACAGACGAGTGTTTCCGGGTGCCTTCGTTCTTGAAAATGTTATCAATTTTCATGTTAATAAAAATGCCATTGCTTTAGCTCCTGCTGTGAAGAATTCATCTTTTAAGAGTGCTAACGTATTAATTATAAGCGTGATATTTTTTATCTCATAGGAAGACTTATGTAGCTGCTTAAAAAAAAACTTCATAGTCATTAAAGAACATGAAATTGCGATGAATGGTACTGATATACACTATGCATGCATTTTAAAGACTTATCTTGATTCAGCCAAAAAGTATATATCCATTCTTGTACGGCACCATTATCCTTAAATTTAATATAAGAATTATAATTATTATAAAGCGAATAAAATTACCCTTTCATTGAGACGGTAATACTAATTATTTGTGGTGATTAGTACTAGAGAGAGCTCAATGTACTACCATTAATTGTTCACTGGTTATTTTAATTTTATTATTATTTCTAGACGGTCCACGCCATAAAGTATGCCATTACCTGTACCTTTTATAAAAAATAAACTGAAAATTGTTTTCTCGGGATAATCAGGAGCATAAGACTGGTTGTGTCAAGCAAAACATAAGAGCTAAAAAAATCGAAAAGGAGTTTTACGACAAGAACTGTTTCGTAGCTCCATGATGGAAGAACAGCAAATTGTAGGCATGAATAATCATGTAAAATAAAGGTGTTATCAGATCACTGAGGTATTCTATGCCTCTAATGCATGCTGGTAGATATAATAATCCTTTTTACATAATTTGACCTATAATGCTGTAGAAATTGAGCAAACGATTTCTTATAGAGATAAAACTAATTATTTCGTAAAGAAAATGTCGCATATTTCTCTGTAAATAGACCCTTTTTCAACGCTTCAGTACTTGGCATTGAGGGGTGATACGGTAATCAACTAACATACCAATGTGTCATGCAATGGTCTTTCATATTTGAATTCAGACATTACTAGAAAATGAAGAACTCGTTGAATTTTTGAAATGGTAATAACCTCGGAGGTTGTCATACACCTCCTCGGTGGGCTGGCGTGCAGGCAGCCTCATTTTCCCGCCAGGTCCCTGCAGTCCTCCTTAATTATCTCCCCCCCACCATTGAAACTCCTTTGCTAATTACTTTTCCATTTTAGCGAATTTCCACTTGCATTCTCGAAAAGTATACCCTCCCTTTATTAAATAAAATTGAAGAAATACGTTATTTTATGGCATAACGAAGCAGCAGTGACTAGTGAAATATTTATTAGTCATGGTCATACTCGATTCCGATTCTTGATGTAGCTCTATAGGTAGTTACATTGTAACGAAAGTAGTTTGGACTGAATTGCCTAATGCTAAATGAGTTTAATCGTATCAAACATAATTTCCATCATACAAATTAAAAGTTTACCATTCAGCCAAATGTGAAGCGATTGCGATTAGTAGACGATGGATTAGCTGATCAATTAATTTTTTTAAACGTTCATTCTAAATGCAATCTCTTCCGAATCTTTTGGCAACGTCTCACACCCCATTCTTACATTACTCTCACATGAAATGGAAATTTCTGCTTAAATGTGTTTCTCCTCAGCCATTTGGAGGCCCTTATTTGTTCCGCTACTGTCCTTTTATAGCAATGGCCTTGCATAATTGGTGCCATTTACTTTAACTGTTATTATCTTGCCATTTTATTTTAATTGATTTCCGAACTCCTTAATGGATTTCGAGACCAGTTTTCTAAATGCCAACCCTCGCTGGTCTGCGTCATCTATATTGCCTCAATCACTATTCTCATGTGCGTTATGCATTAGACGTTTGGAAGATAATCTAGCTATTTTTCTATCCTATCGAATGAAATTTGATGTACATAATAACTGCACCTTTTTCAGCGAAAACCTATTGCTTTTAAAAATATATCGATATCATTTGATTTCTTATTTCTCCTTTTGATCTTCTTATGATGGATTTATTTGTAAAAGGATCAAATGGCAGTTGTCATCAAAATTAAACTATAATGATAAAAATTATTTATTTATCCTCGTACATGATTTATTTTAAGGGTGAAGAGGTTTCTAGTTAGAATATTATAAGTTTATTTTGGTGGTCATAAAACAATTCTATTCAGTATTATCTTCCCTATAACAGACAGCAAGGATTTCCCTATAACAGACAGCAAGTACCGCCATAGAGTAAATATTTAAAGCATAAATATTTAAAGCATAAATTAATAATTTCACCGTTGAATATTTCGGGTACCTGAAGGCGGATATGGATGGAATCCATTACTTGCCTTTAACTACATGGTCTCATCTTTATTCTCATTGTTTAAGATCACTAAGTAATATTATCAGCCTAAATACTACCTTTATCCTGTTAGTCATTCTCCTATGGTAAATACAGATACCTCACTATTTATCCTTCGAATGGTTCACAGTTGTTCTGTGATTTAAGCCCGATAAAGGTAAACCTTAGTGTCAAAAGAAAGTTATATTTCATTCAAGGCATTCCCTTATGAATGTTTTAATTTCTTAGCGTAAATAAATTTGAGGTTGTCCAAATTTTGCCAGAAAAAGGCAACATACAAAAAAATATCATTTAAGTATCCCTTCTTTCACCATAAACTGCCATTATATTTTGTTTCTTCTGAAGTATCTGCGGTTACTAGTTCTTACAACTCGACCAACACGATTTAAAGTTGGTCTTTATGATAGCGCTTCATTTTTAGCAGTATTACCAATTTTCTTTCACCTTGATGCCTAAGAAATTGATTGCACTGTCCAAGGAAGTGTTTATAGAGAATAAGAAATTAGTAAGAATGACATTGACCAAAGCATCACCCTTTGTGGAGAGTAAATGCAAAAATTGGACAAGGAGGAGAGATGACTCCCGTATGCATAAAGCTTACGATCTGTGTTTAGCTTAGAGCAGGGAGGTAGTAGAGATTAGAATAGGTAGAGCCGAGTGGAGGAAGAGTAGGAAAGAAAGAGAATTCGTTATGGCATATAACTTGAGTAAATCAGTGGAAAAATTTAAAGAAGGTGGAAATAGTTTGGAGTAAGAAAATATAAATGATTGCAATTGGAACAGAGCTTTAAGAAAGGAGGAGGAAGCAGTAAAAAGGTAGCTAGTTTGAGCGTTATCAAGGAAAATGTAAAGTAGTGTAGCTGCCTTGTAGTGTTGATCAGTTATTGAGAGGAAAAATGTCACTTTAGCAAATCCGCGGGTCCAGTGGAAAGTGAGGTTAGAGGGGGACGGGTTCACCGTCGGGTGAAATAGGTGGCAGAAAGTGGGCCTGCGAATAGGGAGATTCAAAAAACACAACACAGTGCCCTTCGATCGAAACAACCAACTTCTTTCTTCACCTTCATCCATAATCACTCACGGCTGTCTCTCCTCCATTTAATTTTAACCACTTTTGCCGACGAAGAGTTACGCCACACTATGAAAACCTTTACTATACTAAAGTGTCGTTAAGGAGTGTTAGGTATTTTATTATACATATAACACAGTACATACTCAGATAATTTCTTTTTCGTTGATACGAGAATAATCAAAAACCTATCAATATTCGGATCGTTACTAATTGGGATAGTATGTTAAAACCGTCACAGTAGATACGTCAGCTAATCGTGTAATTACCACCCTACAATCAAAGGCAGAGAAAAGGAATTACGAGAAGATATCACAAGTCGGAGGCAATTATAATTCTCCCGTCCCAAGGCATATTGTCCGTCTTCGCCTCTGCAGAAAAATTATTCCGCATATTCCGGAAGAGATTCCGACGTAGGTACAAACAGCTCCGCAACTCTCTTACCTTCTTCCAGCCAGGTAGCGCCTCCTTTTTTCCTCTCAGGGACTTCCAATATGTCACATGGAGATGAGGGAGCAGTGAGGAGATATAGGTAGAAATGGATAATTAGTGTGACGAATGAGGGTATAGGATATTGTTTTTAAAAAATGGCAAAAATGTATTGTGTGATATAATTTGCAATATGAAAATTTGCAATATTATCCCACATAAGCATATTCCCTGGATGTTGTTAATTAGCCCTCTGCTACCACTGTCCACTTTTGTCCACTAATTTGCAATTGCCAATACATAATATTTACTCAGATTGATTCCCAAAAGAACCATCTTTCCAGTTTGTAGTGTCATAAAACTGTGACAAATGTTGAACATTTATTTACTAGTCCAATGACTAATGTAATGATAAATTAATGGACCTGCTAAAATGAATTGGGCAGTAAAGGGTAAAAGTTGGGCTATTTAATGTTCTGATACATTTCTCTTGCCGTTAAATACAGCAATGGGAATAATAATTAATTACAGTAGACTTACTTCTGATATTTTAGCCAAATTGAAACCACATGAACCCTTTTTTCAAATTCATTATTTCGCAACTATTAATTCAATTCATTATTTAGCAAAAACATAAATGTATTCATAAGAAAAGAGAGCTGTGGTATTTAAGAAATTATTTGGAAATTATATCAAGTTTGGTAGGAATGTAAATGCATTATCAATCAAAATGCACAGGAAAGCACAAAGTGTGTTTTTCGTGTGTGTGTGGAAGGGAAGAGGATGGGTTTGGGTGTGGAAATAAAAAGAACATCCATCTGTGAGAGAGGGAAGGGGGGGTCCCGGGAAGAGATATCCCTCCTCCTTGAGAAAACAGCAATTACCAAGTGGGTGAGACCAATGAGGGGGAGAGATGCTAATTTTTATTTCCCAGCCCTCTCTCCCTCTCTCTCTCCTGTGTATCCTTCACGGTTCGCCTCCCCTCCCCTCACCCTACGACACCCTCCCCGAAAATCTTGTGCCGTCCCACCCGCCGTCACCTCATCTCCTCTCAAACGATGAAACGGTCGGGTGTACTCCTCCTCCCCACTCGGCCCGTCTCCCATTCCCTCCACATTTCCCCACCCTCTTCATTTTAATTCTTTTGCCCCTCTCCCTCCCCCACACCGCCCACCCACCAAAGCATAAGATTCTCGCCCCTCTCATCCACCGCTATCCTCGTCCAACCCAACCACCCTCCCGGCCTGCCTGCCCTCAACCAGGGGGAGTTTCTTTTTTTTTAATGCGCTCACCCGGCTGCATAAGTGCCGTCAGAGTCCCACCTCCTCCCCTCTTATCCCATCATCTTCCAACTTACTCTCCTCCGCTCTGCGTCTTCTAAAACGCGGTAAGGCAATGTTTAAAAAATACAGCAAAGCTGAACACTGGAACAGCGTAAAAAAGGGCGCTTAGGAAGAGAACAAGATAATAACATACATATGCCATATTTGTTATCCTCCCTCATATTGTTTCTACGTTTAAAATTGCTTTCTTACTAGATTTCAACCGGATTTATGATCCACTTTATTTATTTATTCCCGATCCGTTCCTTCCTCTCTCATTTTTCATGCTCTAAATAAGTGTTGCTAATGATCTAATGCCTGTTTCTTACGGTAAAATTTTCCATAAAATAGTTTTATAAAAAATTTTATTGAAAGTTTTATGAATCGTAATTAAAACTTACTTGCTTGCTCACGGTAAAACTATTCATAAAACCGCAATGTCCTGCCATCTATGAGATGTTTTGCGAACACGTGAAGTGATAAATGCACTCTCTTTTGGATGAATGTTAGGTTAAAAACTATATGTATTGTTTATTTACTTACTTTCTGATCACACTCAACGGTGCTAAGGCTCTAACGCATTCTTCTAACGAGAAGGATACTGCCTCAACGTTCCATGAACTTCCTGCCATGTTTGTTTACGATTTCTTTGTTTGGATTCCCATGGATACGAGATTATTATCAACGCGATGAGCGGAACATTTCATTGGTTGTTGCAAAAAACGGTTTTATGGAAATAGAACCTGTCCTATTCCATAAAACATTTTGTAAAACTAGGTGTTATAAAACGGTTTTATCGTTATCAAGCTCATTTTTATAAAATTAGTCGATTTTATAAAACGTTTTACAGAAAATTTTACCGTGAGCAACAGGCATAAGACTTTAAGAGAATTCCCGGAGAATGTGTTGCATAAAGTCTTCACGGGTATTACACCAGGTAATTAGGCATCATATATGCCAACGTTTCAACGAACAACTTGTTCGTCATCATCAAGGCTTCTGAATGCCGCATTAGTCAAAATTGGCCGTTATTTATATCCAACAATCCGGATCAGGTGACTCCTGATTGGTTCGTTAGTCTGTTTATCCGTTGACTGATTCCCTCGCCTTTTCTTTCATTTGTAATGAAATTTATGATAGGATTCCAGGCACTATTTAATTGAAAATCAGTGTCACGGTTAAAATTTCTTTTTTCTAGGCGGATCTCTATGGCCTCTTTGATTTTACGGTCCCAATAGTCATGCGTGCGACTAATCCAGGGTTCTGTGGAACACGGTTGAAATATCGTTGATTTGTATTAAGGGCGTCAAACTTGGAAAACAAAGTTTTTATTAACTTTGCAGTAAAAATGTTTTCTCTTCGAGCATGTAGTTAGAACTAACTAATAAAAAGATTTACGAAATATTCGGCCGTGAATGTAGCATGCCAACTAGATGTTATCTACCAGCAGATTACTGAACGTTTAGCCTGAGCACATCATTCCATCCATCGCCTTTGGTGTGCGCTTATGCCTTCCGGTCTGCAACTACTTCGAAACCTTGAATAGAAACCTCTCTTTCATTTTATTAGTTTTCCTTTATTCAAGAGAAAACAGGCGTTGGTTAAAAATTGATAGATTTTTACCTTATTTCCAATGTTTTGTAAATGTAGTTTTGCTTTCTCATGTCTATAAGGAATTCGCAGTACTTACACTAAGTTATTGAATTATATTTGGCACAATATTACATGCAGAATCATTACATGCAGAAAACATTTACCTACCTTAGAGCATTTTTTTAAAGTAAGTGAGCTTATTTTTTTGTTACCCTCTCCTATATTTTCTGTGGGTTAATTTGTTTTAATTTTATTACGTGAGTATATATCTAAAGTGACGGTGATGGGAAGAAGGAAATATATATATATCTATGTGTTATTCATATAATATAAACGCATACAAGTAGCTCATAAGAAGTCAGATTATTTACACAGAGGTAGTGAATCACATTTGGCACAATATTTCATCAAAATTACATGCAGAAAACATTTGCCTTAAAAGTATCTTTTTGAAAGTGAGTGAGCTTATGTTTTTGTTACTTTCTCCTATATCTTTTGCGGGTTATTTTGTTTTAATATTATTACATGAGTACACACCTACGTTAACGGTGATGGGAAGAAGGGAATATTCATGTGCTATTTATATATTATACAAACACACACACATACAAGTAGCTAATAGGAATTTGTAGTATTTATACAGAGCTAGTGAATTACATTTGGCACAAAATTTCATCAAAATTATATGCAGGAAACATTTACCTTCAAAGTAATTTTTAAAGTGAGTGAGCTTATGTTTTTGTTACTTTCTCCTATATCTTTGTGGGTCATTTTGTTTTAATTTTATTACGTGAGTACATATCTAAGTTAACGGTGAGGAGATGAAGGAAATATGTATGTGCTATTCATATAATATACACACAAGTATATCCCTTTTTCTTCTCTCACCCGTTGCTCTCAGGGATTTTTTAAGCGTCTTGCCCCGAGAGTTGAGAAAAGGGCCGGAGGGTGGAAGAAGAGAGACTGCGGTGAGATAGTGAACCTAACGGTCGCGATGCGATTTCACGCATAATACGAGACAATTGCTGGGGCGAGGCCGGGGGTGGGGGGCAGGGTGGGGGAGGAAGGGGGTGGGTCGTTTGGAGTCAAGAGAGCAGAAGAAGGGGGAATGGAAGAAGAGGGTGTGCGAATGGTCTGATTGGGGGGGAGGGGAGGAGGGATGGAGTCTGAAAAGAAATGCGGGGGACAATTGGAGTAGCGAAGTGATAAGGTCTTAAGGTTTTTGAGCAGGGTAAAGGCCCACGCGAGAACGCTGCTAAGCTCTGCCATAAATGCAGTGTTCTTTCTCCATCTCCTGAGGAAATGGCGTAGGTGAGCGTATATATGGGTAGGTATGTACGTATAACAGCATGTACATTTACATACATATGTACGTTATAAAAAAAAGAAGGAGACGAAGGGGATTAGTGAGATGGCGCGTTGCTTTTTTTTACGACGCGAGGAGAAGAACGAGCAGGGATATATCCGTTAATTTCTCCGGAGGATTTAAAGATCTTCCTTTGGAGTTTTTTTTTGGGAAAATTTTAACGCATCTCAGGGTATTCAGCAAGTTTATTCCCTGAGCCAATTTTTTCAGATTATTCAGATTAACAGCTACCTTTTGTGTAACAGTACTCTCCCAGAAGAAGTTGCGTCTCGAGATAAAGTTCTTGCTTCCTTCGGAGTGTGTGGGAAGCGCTCGATTTGGAAAAAAAATCATAACAAGCTAGAGACTTTAACGGAGACTGGTAAACCGTATTCCATAAGCTAAGAAATTTTCCGTAACCTCCTAGCTCAACAATAAAAGAATTATTTTTAGATAGTACTGGCAATTATACATTAGAAAATTTTAAATTCAATTACATTTGTACACAAAATTTAGAACGCATATGTTTGTATTCCTCGCTGTCTTTTATATTAAAATTGAATGAAACATTAAATACAATAAATGTACTGGCACGTGTCGTAGGTTATTTTCACTTTTATCCGATTCTGAATTCACATGTTCTTCCCTTTTATTATTTTCCCAGTAAACAGAAGATACATGAAGAAGGCAAGGTCAGTTATTTTACTGATTTAACGTAAGCATTTGTGCATTAAATGTTTAAATTCCTCTTTAAAATATTGATAAAATTGATTGTCTGTCAAATAGGTGTTAATATTAGCTAGCAGCTTGCGATTTTAGAGTTTTTCACCCAAATGGACGAGCTTATTATCTTACTAAGATCTGTGACTAGATTATAAATGAATTCACTGATTATTCAAAGCATAATACTCAAGGGATAGCTATATCTATCAGCCAAGAAGGATCTAAATTACTGAACCAGAGAAAATATTAGGGTATTCGCTGAGGTTATTATTATTAGAATCACTGTGCTATTTTGTCTTCGAAGTAACTTGAATGGTATTTTTGTCCTCGTTATTATAAGTTTATATATAATTCCTATATAATCCTGCATTTAATTCTCCATTGAGTTATGATGAAAATGATTTAAGCGGAATAAGGCGTTTTATTACTAAATGCTGATGTGTTTGCTACCATGGAACTCTTGGTTTTAGAGTTATACTAACAAGTGGTAACGAAGAAAGTTATACAAGTGTGATATACAGACTTGAAAGAATATTTAGATTCTATAGATGTGTGCGCTCTGACTCTTAGTTGCAGGGATGTATGCTTAACTATAATTTATTTTATGGCCTATCTAATCATTTATTTATGATTTCAAAATGAATGGCACACTTGTTGCATCGATTCCGAGACATATTAGAATAAAACCCGCCGAGAACTTTGGAAAATTGTTCCTCTGGAAGGTTACTGAAAAATGGGTACTAAACATCCAGTTCACGACTTCTATTTTTTCGGGCTCATTTCACAGCTTCTTTTGTTTTGACTTTTCGAAGTTCACAATCACCAAATTAATAATCTATATTTGTTTTTTTAATAATATAATTTACGACCGGCTTCGATAAACATGTGACATCATCACGTCCATATGAAGGCGATAACGTAAAATTAACACCTGATGATGCAGTCTATGTGACGAAACCGGTCATACAAAAATCATTCCGTTAAAACATGCATAGTTAAATTATTGATATTTCATATATTTTAGTATATGTAATATCTGCAAATATTTTAGTACATTTTCAGAGATAATGTAGCATACAAACAACAGTTCATAAAATTCATTGAGAATAAACAGGGTGAATTGTACCAGTTGAGCATAGTTTCTTAGCTGCTCATTTCTTTCTATTTTTAAATGAAGGCTATAACACAAACCAAATTCCTTATACAAGGTTAATATCTAAAATAAAATATTGATGATATGGTAAGGTACCTAACAGATCTCCGAATCAATATAGCCATGACGAACATAATATGAAGGGAGTAATACCTATTTTTCCTAAAAAAATCGAATTCATATAATTTTTACTTGATAAAAATATACCAGCAAGTTTTTGTTCCGAAAACAGCAGAAACTTTATAACTTTTACTACATTCAGCCTCAGTTTTTTTAGAATACTATTGGTAAGAATTCTTACAGTTAGAGCAAAACAACGGGGGCGTTCAGGGTTACATAGCCAGCGACGATTAAGGCAAAGAAAACTGAAAAAAATATAATATTCTCCTTCCTTCTGTGCGTTTCTCTCCAGTCTCCGTCAGGTCGTGCGAGGGTCCCTGGTCCGCCGAGATAAAGATTTGATACCCCTTACCTGGAGGCGGTAGTGAATTTAGATTTAGATGGCGTGACGGGCCGAGACAAAAGGGACCAGGGTAGATTCCAGGCAGGGCAGGAAGGGAGGAGGGGTAGGAGCGATAATTTTGGCGAAGATGCCACCGCGGTAAGAAATATGGAGAGGGCTAAGGAGGGAGGGAGGACGAGGGAGGGAGAAGGAGGGAGGGAGAGTGGAAAACAAGATAGAGCAAGGAGGGAGAGGTTGGGAAATTTTGAGGGTGGACTAGTAAGTGAGGAAGTCCTCCTTCGGAGGAAAAGGGCTCTCATCCTTTTTTTATATCTGAATGCTCCTCCTTCCGCTAGACGGAAATTAAAAGAAATGGACAAGAGAGAGAGAGAGGTATTGGGAAGACGAGGAGCGAGGAAGAAGTTTTGGGGGACGTAGGGAGTATTGGAGAGCGAAGGAGTCCCTCCCATTGTTTTATTTGCGATACACTTAAGCATGTAAGTCCTCCCCTTTTTTAATGTTCTCACACGAAGGCTTCTTTTTTTAATAGTGTTTCTTCTTTAAGCACTGGGGCTGGTCGTGGGGGAGTGCCATGTTCTTAATTCATCCCCGCCTACCTCCGTATTTAACTCCCCTCACCCTTCTCCTCCTTTTCAAATGGCTTCTAACTCCTCTCCCTCCCTTAATCCCTTCCTCCTCTCACCTCCGTCTTTATTTCCTCCCTTAAGCCCTTTAAAAAAAAGAACTACCCCTAGCTTTCCACCACCACCCCCTTCCAACGCTTTCCGCTTTATTTCTTCCCAAGTCGGAGGGGAGTTGGCGGGAGGCTTTTAGCGAAGCGGTCAGGATTCCCCATGCGAGCCCTGCCTCCCCGTGGGCCAGGATCGAGGAGTCTTCTCCGTTAGGAGCGGCGTTATTATTATGCTAATGGGAAGGAAACGAGACGAGAAGTTTTTCCGAAGCGGCACAGTTTTGGTAATGCGCGCGATGGGCTGTTTTCACGTCGGTGCGAAGTTTCATCGGGCTCACTCGTTTTTTTTTCATTTCAACCCCCCCCCCCCCCCCCCCGCCAACCTTAAGCTCCGTTCAAGATTATTCGTGCCCCATTGAATCTCGTGGGACTCGATAACATTTCAAAATTATACGGAGTATTTTTTTTGACATCCCCCTTAGGGATTCTATGCTTGAACACGATTTTTATCGTGACATTCAAGAGGAGACGATGGGAAAAATATTTTATATATTATTGGGAATTTTTGTAAAGAAAACTGAATTCCTCAATATCATTGAGCTCGTAATTATTTTTTCTGTGGCCGTGCATATTTTTCACCTGAAATATGGATTAATTTTATCGCACTTTCAGATGCAAATAAAATTGTAGTGAAACCGTATTGATGGTAGAAATAAAAACTGTTTTCCATTTTTTGGTCTTTTGGTTTCAGTGCTCTTAGCCGCTTTTACCAACATTCTATCTCTTGTTAACACTTGTTTTCTCATGAATCTGCACATAACAAATTTAAATGTCATCTATTTAAGATTATTACGCTATGATATAATTTACATCAAGCGATTTTTAAATTCTCTAAATATTATTCGGGAATGGTAGTGTTTTTACGTAATGGTCGATTGTATTTTCACTACAATAATGAGTTTATTTATAAAAAATATTTAGGTGATTTACGTAGTGTATCTGTAGCGGGAAGTAGACTTAGTTTTAAATTTTTTATCATTTGTACTTAGATATACTCTTAATATATGTTAGCTTTCAGTGTACAGCTTGGATCAGGCCATTTAAATTTGCAAGGCTTCCCCGTAACTAAAACATTTAGAGACATTTGATAATCCTTTTTTTCATCCTTGCGTCTCTTGTGCCTGGCTAACAAGGCAATAAGAAAAACATGATTCGTTTCATTAACATACGACTTTTTTCTTCCTCTTCAAATTTGCATAGGTGGCTGGCACATTTATTCTTTAAATTCTGACTGTTGCATTTTTTATGTGCCTGGGACCAAAATTAAACCCTAATGAATATTAGATTAGTCACAAAAAGTGTCCATAATTTACATTTTTTGGATATTTGATGATGCCCAGGAAATTATGCCAGCCAAAGTTGCGCAATAGCTCCTGTTTGAATGTACGTCGTTCCTAAAATTATACGCATATTTTTAGTTCTATCTGTCTATAAAGTTTCTAGCGAATGCAGCAAAATAATTTGCATGCCCCAAGTCCATTCAGAAATAATTAGATTGCTACCAGGATAACTTATTTCTTTGATCAAGTTTTAAGTTGGTATAAGTTTATTATTTATCATATTTGCAGGAATTGGAGGGGGAAAAATGTATTTATGCTCTAGATGTAGGATTCTTGAAATTATGTTTTTTGTCATTTTTTTCACTTATATATTCTTACTACTTACAAATGTGTGCTTAAAGGAGTTATTAGGTAATACTATATAGACTGAACATTTATAATGTACGTTCTTTCCAAGTCATTTAAAGTAGCACAGTGGTAAATGACAAGCTTGTTAGATAAAACTAAGATGAAAAATGCAGGCATTGGATCACAAAAATCTATTGGACTTATATATACAATAATATTGTACAAACAACCTGGAACAGCTAGAGTTAGCATTTCCGCAGATATCAAGACTGTGTATATACAAATTAAGTAACGGAGAAAAATACTTATGTTGTGCTGCAACTTGGTAATCCATTGATAGAGACATAGGATAAATATAAATAGCTAGAAAACTAAGGAGTTATGGGTAAATAGGTTTAAGCAGGAAAATAAGGATGGCATTTACTATTGAATGTCGATCATAATAGTTACTTAGTTATTTGGCAGACCAAGCACGTATTACTTGCTATGTCATGGGGATAATTGTGTAAAATATAGATGAGTCTAATAATTGATGAAAGAAATGGTTTGTTGATTTAGGCTTTTATAAAAATATGCGTTTGCGTATGATTGAATGTCTTGAAGCTACTTGGCAGTTTATAGTTTCAATACGACGGCTTAGTGGGAAAAACGTGATTTTTGGGAGGGTTAAAAGAGTTTAAAATGAAAATTTGTTGATAGATTGATAATGTGATTATAAATTTTATACCTGAAAATAATATTTTCCTCTCCTTAATTGCAACGTAGTTTGCGAGTGCAAGAATTCTTTCCTGTTTCTGAGCATTTATGTCTTGTCTGAGGGACGATCTTTAACTGTAACAATCGCAATAGCTGTTCACTATTCAGTTTTATTGCAAAGATTGCCGATAATTCGTCCCAATACTATATTTTAAAAACGGCGTACATCATTTTCTGGTGACTACTTCCCTCTACTGATCTGGTGAAAACCTCCCTTTGATCTGGCTTTGTCTTCTCCTTTGTGGAAAAAATAATCAATAAATGTTTATGGCTGCTGCTAACAGTCATTATTGTTTTTAAAATTCTTGAATTGTGAGAATTTTTTATTGTGCTTTTTAATTTTTCAAATACCTGAATTACTACAATTCCCTATAAAATAATTTTCTAAAACTATTTCCCCTGACATTTTTTCTACAGATCACAAAAGAGTGGTAGATATCCATCCCCGCAACTCTCCTATGCATAAGACGACGATATACAGCAACAATAACCTTGCTCCTGAAGACGCTCGATGCAACGCGAGAGACACGTTGAGCTAAATATGCACCGACCTCAGCATTACTCGATAACCACATCAGCATTTGTCAACAGCAGCGAAAGCCTACATTTTACATTCAATCATAATGTTTTAAATAAATCATGGCTTGGAAATAAAATGGCTTTGATAGTGCGCAAATAATTTAGATTGGACAATTATGTGAAGGACTTTCCAGTTTTGCTTCACTCACTATGGTTCGTAACAGAGCGTGCTTCCAGATTGCAGCAAGAGCGGAATAGTTTATTGAGCAGTTATAGATATTTAGAAGCATTGGCATAGCCAGGGGAAAAATAAGTGTTTAGGGCTTTCATATTTATGTCTTTTAAACCCCATGGATGATATTTCGTCTTGCAAATAATTTATTTATCATGTTGGGAGGATTATGATGAATGTATAGGTTATTGCTATTAAAATTTCGGCAGATTTCAAATTATTTAGGGTTATTTCAGTAGGGGTCAGGTGTGCAAGACAAAGCGTTTCGATCTTTCAGTGGAATTTTAATTTTCTCAGGCTCTTTATTTCCCACCAGATTTCCTCAACATTCCATTGAATACAGAAACAATTATTACAGTATTTGCTGTGACAATTTTTGACAGCATATTGGACTTTGTTCCTCAAGCTTTTACATTTTTCACTTTTTTGGTGAAGTGTAAGTTCCTCAAGGAGATGTGTTACGAAAGTGTTGAATAAGGTAATGCTATCGTTCCCTCAGTTACAGTGACAGTATGTAACACCCCAGTTAATTTACAATTTGGACGAGTCATAATTTTTTAAATCACGGAATAGAATTTCCAAAGGTTTTATGCATCATATGATTAAATAAAATCTTAACGCAGACTAAATCGTGCTCCCGAAAAAAAATAACGGGTCATATTATATATAGTAAGGATATCGGGTGACACAACACCCGATGAAGAATAAGTGGGTGCAACCATACATCCGTAAGTAGTAATGTCAGTGTGCGGTTGATGATGACTTCAAAAACGGCTTTGACTTTGTAATTATTCCTTCCATACCCTTCCCTAAACTTCACCTTCTTGCATCGAGTAGAGTAGTATTTATCTGCTTATTTGACTGCGCATATTAAATAAAAGAAAAAACTGCTCATACTCAGAAATTTTACAGCTATTTCAGATGCTTGATCGTGTCACATCAAGTGGGTTTTAATTTTTGTCAAATAGAACAATCATTGGTTATCGCGGTAAAGAATTCAGTTTCTTTCCCAGGTCATTACGGTGATAATCTAGAGAGGAGGGCTGTTTTTTGCTTTACTCCCGCAGGCGCATCTCGAAGATGGCGATGCTTCGCTTGTTATTTTATTGGCAAGCGTCTACACATAAGGCCAAGATGAAGTAAGGCTTCACGTCCGCTGAGGTCAAGGATGCTAGCAGTGGGATAAGCGAAGCATCGCCACCTTCAAGATACGACTGCGGGGGTAAACGCAAAAACAGCCTTACACTCTATAAAAATGTGCATTTGACAAAAGAAAACCGCGCATGATTAGTGATTTCCCCAGGGTTTTCACAATGGGGGATTATCATTCAAATTATTTTTTTATGCTACCGTTGAAACCAAATTTTCAAAGATTTTCATATAGATTTACGGAGTTGATTCAAAGCATTAATGCTTAATAACCAAATAGCTAATCGTAGAAAGTTGCATTTTTTTCCGTCTACGCAAAATGACCTGTGACGTCATTTCATCCATTGATTGCCCGTTGTTCGATTCCCGGGGAAGAAGGATATTTTTAAAAAGTATTTTCTAAATATTTACACTGTTTCATTTCCGGCAGAAGTGAACATCTCCACGAAAGCCTTTTTAATGCATCTTTTAGAATGGATCGGGAAATAGAGGGAAGAAGCGATGGATGACGTCACGGCCGTTATGGGAAGATTGCCCGCCCATTCAACTTTAGACTTCTATTTATCTGGCAATTTTTGAAATCTTTAAGGAATGATTTTCAAATTATAATTTGTCATGACCCCCTGCACGATAAAGTAAAAAGCAAAAATCGTGATAAATCCCCAATCGAGTCATTTCTTGGAATCTTTACTGCCGCCCTTAGCCACGCGAAGGGAAGTTAGTGAGCGCACTTGAAAGCCATTGCAGAGAGGGTAACAGCATGTTGAGAGAGGGAGAGAAAGGCAATGGTGGTGTAGTGCATGGTAGATGGAGAGGTGAGGATGATTGGAAGGGCGTAACGGGTGGAAGGAAGGGAGGAAGGAAGGACAGGGCCTCGAGGGAGCGGGAAGGCAAAGGCGGAAGCCAAAAACCCAGACTCGACGAAAATTCTCGGGGAATGATAAAAATTAAGCAGAGGAAAAAAACCTGGCTTAACCGGATTTCTCATTTTTACGGGTAGGAGGTGGTGGTTGAATACGAAAGTGGACGCTGTCCGATTCTCTCCTGTTTTATTTCGCGCGGCATTTTATTCTCTCTCTTTCTCTCGTCCATCCCCTTCGTCTCTTCCTGTCCGCACTCTTCCTATCCACCGCCGCTCCTTTGTTTTTTCATCCGCGCTGTATTTTTCATGAGGCGTTCCTCCGCAACCGCTCCGCCTTATACTATATGTATCGTCGTGGTGCAGAGTCGCGGCAAGGGGGACTCCGTTTCCCACTCGGCCGCACCCAACTGAGCGACTCATGAGTGGATTACCGTTTCCTCCCCGTATCTCCGTCTTCGTTATCACTCACTGCGGTAAATGAGATTAAAATATCACAATTTTTATCAAGCACTACTAAGCATTATTCAAGGAGGAAGTATAAGGGAAAAATTCAAAGGAAACTTGACAAAAAAAACGCCAGCAACAGAAAAAATTAAAACTTTTACTATAAAAGATTTTATGACATCCATCCACAGAAAACATTCATTTTACGTAAATTAATACGGGTTTTGAGTTATTAAATACACGTATTTGTTAGCCCCAGTCAATTATTATGCATGTGGTCAAACATTCGTTTGAGCCTCCGTGAACGTGTAATCCCATTTTCAGGCGAAAAAAAGGAATTTATTTTCACATTACGCCGGTTTGGAAAATTTTCGTGCTTCTATTTTTAAACCAGTGGTGACGTTCGCCATGATCCGAGTAGGTAATTACACCCTTTTTTCTGAGATTTTTTTTCATATTTATGAGTTTTAAACTAAATTTTGACCTTCCCTACATTTTCACATGCGTGACATTTAGCAGAATGAGCTCAAAAATGCATAAAGCAAGAATAATCCAATTATATTCGAATAAAAATTCGCTTTCCGAATACAAAATGCTTCCTCTCTCAGTTGTAAGCATTGCACAATGCTTGTCTACGGACGTGCTCATTCCAACGATGCTCTGCCACTTTCTTTAACGAGTGATTTTAAATCATTTATTTTTTGTTTGTGCAGTTAGTTGAGTTGGAATTTAAGTTATTTATTGATTAATGGTTTTGGTTTCATTATTTGTTTCCAAATAAAATATCTTATGAACTTATTACCAATTGAAAATGTTCAATTAATTAACTACTATATTATTAAATTTTATTTGAACCTAAATATTTCTTTTAAAAATATTTTTAAATTTTTTTATTCTTAATCTGGGATCTTAATTTATTTAGAGTGATTTTAAAACTCTTTTTATATATTTTTCTGTCTTTTTAGTATTATGTATTCTATGCAATCAATGCAAGTCATCTCCTTCGTGGGAAACTCACTTCATCCACGCAAGTAATTAATGCTCATCCCTTCATTTTTTACAATGAATAATATAAAATTGATTTCTTTTGAAGAAATTCTTGTTTTGTTTACAAATTCCAGGCATGAGATAGTTTTTTAAGCAAATACTTGAATATATAAGATCCTACACAATGATGTTTGATAACATTACGTGATTGCCAAATATTATTATGACAACATGCAACGAGCCATATTAGTAAATAGTATTTACAAAAAAACTACTTATTGTTAGTGATATTTACAGCACAGGGACAAGCGTGAGCATGGCCTTGCTACCCTAACGACATCGCGCGATGAGTCCAGCAGGGTGCTATTTAATTTCACACACCAATAAATTTCTTTTCCAACAGCGTTAGTGGAGACATGTTCCTATCGTCTTCCCCTTTCATTGTCCAACATACCTACATAATGGGGAATTCCAGGAGATGTATACTTCTAATATGCCATCGATGGCCTACTCTTTGAAGTCATTCAATTTGTTGATTCGTGAAATAATGGTATGTATGGCAAAGTTCGATTTCTACTCAGATGAAAGAAATATTTTGACTCATAAAACTACGAGAGCCTATAATTTATTAATTTGTAGGTCCCTAGACTTGAATTACAGTAATGTCATTAATAAAAGGATGCCATATATTACGGAATAAATACGACAGAGTAAACCATATCCACCGACTTCCAAGAGGTCTAAAACTATTTCCCTTAACTTACTTCTGCAGCCTATCTATTTATATTTATAGTGATTAACAGCCTTGTAAATCTTACTTTTTTAATGCTTTTTATACTATTCCAGTTAAGCCAACGAATAATAGGTAATATTTATTTCAAATCCAAGCAAGGATTCAATTAAGTTGGATTTGTTGTAATTACGTTACCACCCGAGGAAAATAACCCTGATCATCAAATCTTTTGAAATAAATGAAAACCCAATTTGTACAAAGGTTTCGAAATAATTTTATGAAGTATTGAAATTAAATTAGGTATGCTAAGATAACAAATAGGTTTTTCTTGAAATATAATCTTCAATATCTCCTAATTCACGCGCTACTATAAAATAATTCAAGGAGTGAACAATAGCCGGGAGAGACCGCCATAAAATGGTCGTGGGTGCAATAAAAATACATTTTTCTCTCTGAAATTAAATGCAGCTCAACAAAGGACTTCCCTCTCTCGTACGAAATCCCTAATTTTCAGGGCTTTCTGCATAATTACCTCCACGTCCGTCCCCACTTCCTTCCTCTTTATATCCTGCCATTCCAAAACGCCGGAGATGGCTCCTCTAGGGGTCTCGTTTCTTCTGCTCCCATCTGCATGCACCCATCCATGGCCCTCCGCGCAATTTAACCCTCTGGCACTCTCGATCTTGAAGCCCAGGGACCTGGTTTGTGTGATGGCTAGAGTAGATACTGGCTTCCCATCCCTAGGGCGTGGGGATGAATCCCGTCAGTGGTGGAGATTTTTCATTGGAAACCCGATCCCTACTTGGGTGCTAATCAGAGAGCACTTAAAGACTTAGTTTAGATTAGTTTCGAGAGGCAGGTTTTCTTAAGGTAGTTTGAGCGAGATATTTTCCTAGTCATAATTGAGACCATATTCGAATTTCATTTTTTAAATTCAGCATCTGAAAGAAGTATGAATTTACTGTTGTAACATTAATAACACATAAATATAGCTATATACGACAAACATTCTCAGTAATTAAATAAATATAACGACTTAAGTCTCTAACTTAACTCTTTTTTCACAACCCATGCCAAAAAAAGCCTTCAAAACAGCAGGTTTTTTTTTGCGTTTCTGTAAAAATTACTGCGGTGAGTAATTGATTGATTTTTATAAATTGTTGAGAAAGCATACAAACTACACACCGTTAGTTTCTTGGCGAAATCTAGGCATTAGAATTTCCTAATGTTTTCAATATTCTCCCTCTGGAGCGCACAGCCGTAATCTATCCCATGTTAAACAACTTATATTTTTAGGAAAATTTCTCGAAAAGTAGTTCGGCAAGGGGTTAGTATTTTGATATAATAGGAAATATGGGAGTTTTTTCTTTAAAACCAAGTCAAATTCATCAAATTCTGGGTTAAGAGAATTTTCGATCAAACTACTCCAGGTGCTGACTGGATATCCGCTCTCGAAATTCCCGAAAGAAGGAGTACTGGGTAATACTAGTTTAGGAACAGTCGGGTTGCGACTTGTATCTGCTTCGGCAAGTTCGTCTGCCTATTAATTTCCAGGTATGCCTTTGTTTCCGGGTTCCCTGAAAAGCTTGAATCTACAATGCCTTGCTATATCTGGTAGTGTCTCTCAGCTCACTTGTATTAGGCGTGATTTGATCCAGGGTGAGTTAAGCATTTTAACTCTGCACTTTAAGGCTTATTTTTATAATTTCTGGTTAAATTATATTTCGGTACAAAATTCAAAGCCAATACGTTCTTCTCATCGTTAACGCAGACGTCAATTTTCCGGTAGAATGATTTAAAACCGAAACCCTGAACTCCCAGTCAACAGAAAGTTAACGAAAAGGTTACGACATCTTGCGGTTATCGTTAAACAGACATCATGCAACCAAGTCTAAGGCCCCGTTTTATGATGTATGGTTAGCGTAAAACGTAAGATAGCGTAGCCTTTTCACTGACTAAATATTAACTGAGATTTCAGGTTTGTATGCTGCATCGGACTGCCGTATGGTTGACGAGAGCTGAATTGAAGAACGCATTAGCCTCGGTTTTCTTACCGAGAAAATATTTAACCAAAGATAATGGAAACCAGCCCTGAGTGTAGTTCTCTGTTCGCCGAACGGGACGTTGAACCGTCGATCCTGTAGCGTCTTTGTTTAAGAGTAAACCAATGCTTACGTCGGGTTTATCTCCACACTTCCTTAACCCCCCCAGATAATCATTCACTTACTTAACCCAACCCACCTGGCCACGTTGGTGCAAATGACTTCAATTTTCGGTCTCATGGAAATAAGCTACCAATATAAGGGTATATATATTCCTCTCCAATTCTAATCAAGGAGTAAGCACTCCGCAACTTGTCTGTACACTCTCGTGCAAGCGCGCATCATATTAATGTATGCGTTCGTCAAAATAAAAAGCGTTGGTTTGGCCACTTTTTCATCTTCTTTATGCTTAGACCTCTCGAGTTGGAATAAAAGGCAGTAGGGTGCGTGTGAAGAGAGAAAGAAAGAGGCAGGAGAGACGAGAAAAGGAAAAATTAGGAAATTCATTATAGCGTTTTTATTTCAAAAATGAAGAGGTGGAGGCCAACTCGGCACTTCCGCCCAGGACTCCCTTCCTGTCATCCTTAATTTAGTAAGTTTAGTTTAGACCGGAGGAGGGTGGAGGGGGGGGGAAGGGGAGAAGGAGGCGATTAGGGAGGTGGAGGGCGGCGTGTTGAAAAGAGTAATGTCAGAGTGGAGAAGAGGAGGACTGGGAGGTGGGTGAGGGAAGGAGGGGCGAGATCAGTACTTCACGGGTTGGGGCAGAAGCTTGGAGGGAGTGGTGGTGTGGTGATGGGATGAAAAAACAGAATAAAATCTAAATGGACCGTAAACCATTCTCGAGAACCAAACGTTTATGAATAGTAATATTCATCTTTTACGTGTAGTACTTATTTTTATTTTCATCTACATCCACAAAATACCCTGCAAGCCACCTCAAGGGTGTGTGGTAGGAGGAAACATTTTCTGTAGTGTAGTACTGTAGTACCTTGTTAGTCATTTTTTCAAAGCAAGAGGGATTCATATTTAATCTAATATAAGAAAGCAAGTACAAAACAATTGTGCAATACAAGTACAACAATTTATTCAAGATAAAAATAAAAAAATAGAGAAGTAAACAATAACATATTATAAGTCCTCCTGAGCATAATGCTCGTCAGAAGGTGCTTACTTTAGCATTCTCCTTATGGATCCGATACACACATTGAAATGTACTAAAGTATATTAAATGCAGGTTACAATAAAATACAAATATATAGCAAATACAATTTAGAAACATTTGGACTAAGTGCAATTTTCCATAGATAGATACACTTCATTTAACGACCCGGGTTTCAGTGTTTTACATCATCTTCGGGGTGATGAAAAACTTGGAAAATTGCACTATGAAATAAAGAATTAAATAGGCTACACACTTAATTTAATGAGCAAGAATACTTAGGTGCAGCGAATAATAATGGTAATAATGCCTATGTTGCTACAACAAAGACAGCGTTGTTTATTATCGTTTAATACTCAAGATGTATTGCACGTAGTGGAACCGTCTGCCTCTCATTACTATTGTGTATTGTTTTTAGACCAATTCCCACACCATAAACGTTGCGAGTTATTTATAAATTTTTAAAGGTGTTAAAGTGCAGTTAACTTACATTCACTCATTTTTTGGTTTCCTGTACATGAAAGAGAAAAACCACCTCTCCGTGCACCTGGAAAACCGTTAGCAAGTCTAGTACATCGAACGCAACGTACAAGATAGGATACGAACTCCTCAAATGACCACGACAACAGTATTCTCCACGCTTTGTGGTTTTATCATAAAATAAGTTCAATGTTTTTCACACCCGCTGAATTTCAACGGCCACTTTCCGCTAGTCCATGATAAAAATAATGAAAAATTCCACACAATATCTCCCGAATCTATGAGTTTTAGAAGTTTACTTATGTTAAAAACTTTTTATAGCTCAATTTTTTTCTTATGATTAGCAAGATTAGCGTAAGAAAAAAGTATTCCCAGGAAATCAAACAAATATATGTCTGAATCTCAGTTTTTATACCCTTAAAGTATTCATTCTTGCTCCGAGGTGATTTCTAATTTGGAAAAATATAAGTTTTCATTCTCTCTGGCTCGTATTATTCTTTGATTCTCACTGCCTGACCTCACCTTGTTTTTATAACCGAAGGAAAATCTCCAGGGGAGCAAATATTTAAGTTTTCTCCATAGCTTTGTTTGGACTCCTGGATTCGGGTTGAACCGAAAACTTTCTTCGTGCAAATTATTAATGTACTTTTTATTAACTTTAAGTTTTCATTCATTGAAAACATATATTTTAATTACCTCGGCTTGTTGGTGTTTCATTATCCCCGTACACTTATCTCTTTAGGTGAGTGAAATGAATAGATCCCTTTGTTGAACCTTAATGATATGGATGTTACATTTCCAGCGTAAAATGGCAATATGTGATTAGTACCTCGTTCTTTAATTACTTTCCCAGCCAGAAATTCTGAAGTAGGTTAAAGTGATATTATTTTACAAGATGGATTTATATATTTGTGTAAAGATACGAAGTTAAAATATATTTCGTTTAAAATTACCAGTATCATGTGGTGGGTGTACCAATTGTGTTTGGCTAGGATGGAGACAAAATTACCGTTCTTAATCCTTCGTGATATTTATTTATTAAGTGATATTTATACATTTCACAAGATGGATTAATATTTTTTTGAGAATATAAGCCGTAAAATATACTTTTAAAAAATCAGTATCGTGTGGTGTACCGATTACGTTGGGCTAACATGGAGCAAATTCACCATTTCTAATCCTTTGAAATCGGATTTACGCTCCATTTCCAACATTTTTTCTTCAGATTTTAATAACTCATGGGAAACGTTCTAGAAAAAGAATAAAATGTAATATGTTCACGTTAAAATACGCTTTGCTTGAATTAAAATGTTATTAGGCACTTGACCTTACTTAGGCAAACACGCATAGCGTATCTTAAAGAGCGTGAATGCTGCGTTAGGTATCATGCTTGACCTGCAATAAACTAGCCGACCACCAGAACACCGCTGCTGGCTATACTAAGAGGTCAAACAATCGAAGGGGTCCTATGACCCTGCAACATTAATGCCATGTCTGAAGTAGGCATTCCACGAAGGGCAGGTCCGGGAATACATCCGACACATCAGTCCAGCGGGGTTTGATGACGGAAGAGTGGATATCGTGGTGGCGCTGTCCGGCGACGACACCGGCGCCACTCTGGCGCTAATGCCCCCACATAAGCACCCCCTCTCCCCCTACTGGGTGCCCCCCTGCATCCCCTTCTGTCCACTGCGAGGGCTCTCCTCTCTGCACGCAGACACTCTTTCGGGGCCGAGAACGGACGGTGCGGCCCCGCGGATAAAAACGTCACCAATAAAGCTGTAACACCCTCCGCCACTCCACTCTCCTGTATTTTACACGAAGTTAGTCCGACTCCCGATGGAAGAACTGTGTTTTTGGCGAAAGGGGGAGGTGGGAGGGTTTGGAGGTGGGAGGGTTTGGAGGGGGTCTGACGGGAGGGAGTGGGTTTGGGTGGAGAGGGGAGTTTTTCCCCAACATGTTCAAAAAGGGGTGTCCAGGAGGGTGACAGGTGGAAGACTGGGCGGGGTGGTCTTGCTTGCTTACTTAAGCCCATTTGTCGTGGTCACGGGAGCCGGATGAGGTTTATTCTTGACCGATTATCCCGAAGGATTCCCGAACCTGGCTACTGGGAAGACATCACCGCGAGATGACTAAGAATCCCGTGGAAATCTTCAAGAAACGGTTGGTTGGTTAGTAATTTGGGGAGACGGTCGACGGCTGAGATGATTTGCGCCATGTAGGACGGGTGTGTAATGGTAAAGGGAGTAAGCTATTTGGGGAAAGGAAGAAGGATAGTGATACACCCGGTGACGGCATATGTCTGCTCATACCGAAAGGCAATTATGAAATGGAGGATTAAGATAAGATACGAGGAAGTGTACAAAGGAATGGAGGAGGAGAAAACCGTCTGAAACACTATCAAAAAGACGCGATCCAGATGGTTGGGCCATCTTCAAGACAACGAATTTGTAAGGACCGTAATACAAGAGGAAATATAAGATAAAGCTCCACAAGGGACAAACTCTAAGGACAAATACTTAGGCCAGCTAAAAGAATATATAACACATAAGAGAAACAAGGGTTAGCAGGAGAATTGTAGAATGGAATGCTGCATTGTTAAAGCCAAACAAACCAAGGATGGAATGACAATAACGATGATAACTAAAGGCACCAAGAGGACCAAGGTTTAACGTCCCATACGGAGTATTGAATTTGAAGTGCTCTCCACGCAGTACTCAATTAGAGGTCTGGATTTCATTTGAAACTTTTCCGCCGCTTCCGCGATTTGAACCACGATACTTGGGGTCGGGAGCCAGTACTCTCGCCACTACTCAAGCACGATCCTCTTCGAGAATCGGATGGAAGCATCTCTGAAGAACCTTTTCCCCGCACCAACCTACGCATGCCTAAAGAAAAGGAGTCGCTATCAGAAGAGCTCAAGAGACCTAACCTACGCGTCTTTTTTATAATCTAATGGGAACATAGAAAACTGTATTCATAAGCTATGATGAAACTATATTTATATTATTCGTGCTTAATTTCCCTGGCTTGGTACAAAAAAATCACATACAGTGAATAATTTTCCATGTTTCCATGAAAACATTCGTACATCCCAATTCAACCTGAGAATTATGTCTCCTAGTACGTAAAAATGCTAATTCACTTCACCATTCTACAAACATAAAATTAATACCCCTCCTATTATATAAATACAATTAAACACACCATGTATATTTGTGTTTTATCGAAGCTAATAAATTAAGTTATCTTTTTTCCAATCACATCATATAGAAAACAGACACCTTTATCAGGTTTATTGAGTTATTATGGTAGCCACCCCTTTTCTTAAATTGTCCTGACTCATCCTTATACTATCGATGAAAAGTTAGTTATCATTGTACAAGATTCAGTACGTTTTGTAAAACTTTCCTGCAACGTTTTACGTGTTTTAAGGAAATCTAAGTGTATTACGTGAAATCTCAATAAAGGAAATCATAAATTATGCTTTGAAATTTCAAAACTATACCCTGAAAATTGGAGTTGATGATGTTTTTTTTTATTTTTCCACTGATGCCAAATATATGATCATATATATTGCTATGGGCTCCATTAAGAAACACACCTGGGATGAATGGAGAGAGATTGGTCCATAGTAATCTGAACCAACTGCGGCATTTCATGGTCATAATATATAAATGTATTAACGTATTATTGTAAGTTATTAGAGTAATAAGTATTTACCAGAATGTTACGCTGACACGTTGGTATTTACTCTTTATAATGAATTGAATCTACTCATTATTATTTTTAAGAAATACTTATTTGCTTAAATATGGTTTAATTTTTAAAATTATTTTTAAACTGATTTTATGGCGACGTGTCAAGGTGCTTAATTGTATATTTGGGTGTGGTTTCCATACCATTACGGTTAGGTGACTGGTATCATTTAGAATATTCCTTCTAGATGGTATATTGTTATGATGTGCAAAAACTGTTTCATAAGTTTGAATTTTTCCAAAATATACCCATTCCCACCATTATTCCTTCAGTTTTTCTTTTCATCAGATCTTCATAATTTGTTCAGTTTAGCTTATATCTACCTACGCAAGACATAAATGAGTTAAATTGTCATAGTTTCACGTCGCTACGTAATTATTAGAGGAATTAATTTTTCTAGTTTCGTCCAAAAAATACAGTAAGAACAAACCAAGCCCAGCCCATCATCCCATCTTTATAGCTGCACACTTCCTCTTTCTGGATTACCCGACATTCCACCCTCTATCGCTGCCTTTAGCATTCAGTTTACTTTAGCAACCGACTCCATCCACCTACTATAGTATTCCAAATATTTGCTCCAGTAATTCCACGCCTACCCATTTATGCCTATAATTTCTTTGCTAGTTTTCCTGTTTGTAAGGTTTTCTTACTTCATCGGTTATCTAATCAAAATATTTCAAAAGCTTATCGTTTATTCTCATATTTAACTTTAGCATAACTAACTCCACATTACACCCCTGTCTTTTCCTCACATGTTCTCCAAATGTTAACGTCATCAGTCTTCTTGTGCCCCATGATACTGTACTTTGTCTGCACCACTAGTCATCCTTATTTTTACGCTTCCTCAACCTTCCTCGAACGCTCCCTTATCCCTTTTGTCACCCAAAACTCTTGACTCTTGGTATTCCCTTATTTTTTTGTTCTTGTTACAGATTTTACTTGATAATCCCTCACCTTCGTTTCCCTATTAATGCTTTTTAATTTAGTCTTACTTTTCGGGATTACAAAGTTATGGTCGCAGTCAGCATTGGTGAGACGGGAACTGCCAATTTTGTACTCAGTTCCTATATTTTTTCCTACCCATTTCTACCCTTTAACTCCCGTGTGCTTTCTTCATTGGAGATTTTAATTTATAAATTTAAGCTACTGGTATACCTCATCAGCATCTTTTTTATGAATCTCTCAACAAATGATTTCTCTCTTTTGTAGAAATGAATACCTACTTGTTTTACCAAATATTTTGTCAGTTTTTTAATCACAATTCACAGCAATATGCAAGTCATCTGCACTAAATTTACTACCATTTACGCTGATCATTTCAGAAAACCATCTCGAAGCTATTATTCATTTCAATACTTGAATTTTTACAGCAGCTCTTTCAGAGTCCTTATTACTTCAGCTGATATAAGTTAGAGAGATAAGCCAGTAATGTTGAGGAGCTTTTTACGCCCCATTATGGCTACCAATTAACTAAAGGTGACTAAAAAATCCTGAACTACATATCTTTCTTGACATTTCTCGGAGAAAATTTACTGAACTAATGACTTTTCAGAATTTTTTCAATTCCAAAGCTTCACGTATTATGAATCACTAAGTTACAAAATTCCATTCAATGCAACGATAGTAGGTCTTAAATAATTGTCTATTTATTAAAAGCTGAGACTTCCCCTGTGATCGGAGTAAGTTTTAATGTTTTAGTGCAATTCAGCTTCTACTTTAGGATGATTCACCGAAATATTCTCAACTTTACTCGCGTTATTTCAATTGAAACCAACGTGGCTGCCACAATTATACATTTAGAAATAATATACGACGGACTGGATTCTCAATTTTGTGATTGTGATCATGCACCTCAAAGTCATCAGTATTAATTTCATACTCTTATGAAAACCATCGTTTTTTACACATGAGCAAGTATATTTGAGAAGATAATTTGAATTTTTATTTTATATACTTCTAATATTCTTAGCAATCCAACAATTTTCATATTCCCTGCGTTGAAAGCAACAGCATTAATTCAGCGTTTTGTAAAGATAATTTCAAATATTCATGTCCAAATCGATAACACTATATCGCTCTTGTTAATGGATGAGTGAATACCAGGCAGGACAGCGAGTTCAGAAACAGTTCTGATTCCGACCTCCCCCAATCGCTCGCCAAGAACGCCCAAAACGTTACGAACCCCGTGACCCTAATCATTAATATTAGCAATAAATTAGCATACACTGCAATGACACTGAGGTTCACCACAAAACGTCCTACTGCAGCAAGGAAATGCGTTTTTTTTCCACGTTAAAGTTCAAAAAGCTATTATGGAGCGTGGGTGGGATTTGGTCTGGGGTGGAGTTATCTCGGCCTCGATATAAAGCCGCGGCCGCCTAAAATTGTTTCGCCGGGCTTCAATCAGTGTGGGGAGGGGGCGTTGCCTCTGCAGTCGGTGGGGTTGGGTTTGAGAGGGGGGGGGAACATCTCCATTAAAAGTGTCCACTCTGTTTTTCATTCCCCGTTGTGAGGCCTCCACTCTTTCCGCCGCAAAGCATCTTTATGGCGGAATATTGTTCGCCTGTTTCTCTTTAGAAGGACTTTTATGGACCATTAAAATTAATTTATCGGCCTCGTGCACCGCGTCTATGCTCGCGCGCTTGTGTCTGTGTGAGCCCGTGTGCGTTTAGGCTCTTCTCTCCGTCCAGAGAACTCCCATTTATCTGATGGGGAGGGTATTTTTTTTACCCGCGGAGATAAAAAAAATGCAAAAATATAATAATCCAAATGCTCTCGGCGAGCAAAGCGTATCTCAAAAATGCAATAAATCAAGCGCATTGGTCGAGTTGATGTATTTCGTCCATATTTTTATTTTGGTGGTTGCCGGGTAGATTTTCAACTTAAAATTAAGACGTGTACACTTGTTGGAATGATTGTTTGGAATGTAATGGCTAGGAATAGAGATGAAGTATATATTAATGCAACTTTTCAGAATATTATTCGTTTAAATCCTCAAAAATTCGTCAGCGTGGTATATTATAAATTTTTTTGTTTGTATATTTTTTTCTCTGAAGAGAGATTCCTTCCCGAAGAAAATTGATATATTATTTTGGATTATTTTTCCATCAATTTACTTCGAACACCATTAAGTTACTGCTAGAATATATCTTTTTTATAAATGTTGCCGCCTTTACTCAACTAATAAATGATACATCTAAATAAGAAATCGTTTCCAGTATTTTTATTCTAGTATTATGTTAAAACGTGTTTTAAAACTTTTAATGGATAATGTCTACCACTTCTTGTCTGGAATCGATAATGTCAAATGTCCGATAGCGGATACTTGGATAGATGATTGAACTAATTAAAACTTTATTGAAGTAAACTGAGACAATATGGTCATCTTTAATTAGAGCTGTTACTCAGTCCTCAAAGCTCAAGTCTAGGTAAATAATTCCTAATAAAAATTTAAATTTAATAAATGTTAATCTGAACTGTATTAATATCTAGTTAGTATGTATTTGTCCCTTTTAGATTCAAAACTATTTAATGATGTTATCCTTACATATAGAATAGCTTTAGTCTAGGATTTGTCTTCTTTTAATTTGGCAGCTATTATTCATCCGAGGAGTTCACAGTTATGCTTACATGAGAACGGCAGCGACACCAGCCTGATGTATTTACGGTTCTGGATGCAAGCTGAGTAATTAGGGGTTGCTTTTCTCGCGATGTTCACCCGTTTTCATCAATTAAAGCAAAACATCTAAAATTCCGCTGAGAAGATTATTTAATTATTCTTCATTTGCGTAACTTTTCGCTTCCGTTTTTTTCCATTCCCTTTGTCCACTGCCGTAATGGGCGCCGGGCGCAATTATTACTCCCTTCTCATTCTCGCTCTTCCCCGTGCACACGTGGCGTTAATAACTTTATTCATAAGTCATGCTGGCTCATTTCCTACGCCCACTTTTTTTCAAGACAAGGGGCAGTTAATTATCAATTCAAGCAAACAAAGACCTCCTCAAAAGATAAATACGCTGACTCTAAATATCAGCCAAAGTTGGCTTGTCTGCGTGGCCCCGTGCGTGTTTTTCATTTGAGTTGTTGGGCGTAAAAACTGATTCCGCGTCATGGAGGAGAAAAATAATTTCCTCTGCGTTACATGAAATCCTACTCCTTTTACCACTTTTTCGGTGTTCATTTTCACTAAAAAGCATTTTTTCTATGAGTTATTTCCTTCTCCTTTCACGTTAATGACAAAATCCCCTAAAGCCATAAAGTTTAAAGTAACAGGTGACAACTTGTGGAAATAAGTGACTGGTAACACTATCAAAACGAAAAGATACTTTCTAAATTTCCACTCGAAGTTTACTCTAACCGGTCTAGGTTTCGGCAAGTGTTGCCATTGTCAAGGTTACTGTTATGATGGCAATACTTGCAAAATCCTAGGTCGGTTAAAATTAACTTAGTGTGGAAATTTAAAACTTATTTTTTCTTGTGATAGTGCTATCTACCCTAAAGCCAGTGTCACAAGATACTTCATCCAATACAAGACCTCGTTTGCTAGACGATACGCGATATGGATTTTGGTATGATTGGAACAGTCCCAAATGGTTCCACACGATCATTCAGGTTGCGTTGGTAAGTAAGCCGTATTTTCATTCATACCAGTGCGTATATCTATTCCATAATTTTAAATTGACCAATTTTTTGGCTGAATCAGAACAAAACAATTGTTGGGATGTTTTTCCTCTTTGTTGACTTCATCATCATCATCACTAGTCGTCAATCCGAAGATTGGTTTGCATCAGCTCTCCATTTTGTTTGTTTTGCTCCTCCAAGTTTGTCTCTCCTTCTTTGTATTGTTAATTATGATTCTTTTCTCTCCAGCAAATCGTCGGACTTTGTTATAGGTTCTCTCCATTCATTTAGTCTTCATCATTCTTCGGTAACACCACATCTACATTGCTTCAAATCTCCTTTGCTCTGCTGCTATTATTGTCCAGGCTTCACTGCCATATAAGAGCATGCTCTAAATACATGTTTTAACAAGGTGCTTTCAACTTCCAGGTTTGTGTTACCAGCTGTCAGATGACTCCTATTCTAGCATATTAACTTCTTTGCTTGAACTATTCTGCTCACAATGTCTTTCTTGCTTCTTCCATTGCTGGTGATCCTGCTTCCCAGGCAACAAAACTCTTCCACTTGCGCGAGTTTTTTCTGCCCAAGTTCAACAGTGATTCTGTCTTCTTCATTTCTTCCACAAACCATAATCTTGGTTTTCTTAACATTAATCTTTTAGTTGTATTTCTTCAGAATTTTGTCCATACTGTTCAGCATTATCGTCAGATATTTCTTCTTAGCAATAATAGCTATGTCATCAGAAAAGCGGAGCAAGCGGAGTTTTTCCCCATTCACTTTTATTCCTGTTTTTTTTATTTGTCTTCACTTCATTTATGGTTTTTTAAATGTATATATTGAAGATCATTGGCGACAATGCGCATCCTTGTCGTGCTTCTTTCCTCACTTCTGCTTCATCCGTATCACTGCCGCAATCAGTCACTGTCATCTGTTCTTCATGCAGCCTGCATATTACTCTTTTTTCATTAAATGACACTCCTATGCTCTTTAGTGTAGTGAGCATTCAGTTCCAGTTCATAATGTGAAATGCTTTCTCTAGGTCGACGTAGCAAATGTATGTTAAGTGGTCCTTTTGAATCCTCTTCTCTATGATATGTCTAAGGGTTAACATAGCTTCTCTTATTCCCCTACTTTTCTTGAATCCGAATTGGTCTTCATCTAAGAATTCTTCCATCTACTGTTCCATCCTCCTGTCGGTCAGGTCAGAATTTTCGATGCTTCTGATGGAAGGCTAATTGTTCGAAAGTCTTCGCATCTCTCGGCTCTTATCTCCTTAGGCATAGGAACTATTGCATTCTCATAATTCTTTTGGCATTGGTCCACTTGAATAAATGTCACAAATCAATCTGTATAGCTTTTTTAGAATCCTCATTCCTACGTGATTAAAGAACTCCGAGGGAATTTCATCAACTTCATCAATTTTCTCTCTCTCAAATCCTTTACTGCAGCATCAAAGTCTTATCTTTATATGAAGTATCCTTTCTCTTCTTCATCGACAGCGTCTTCATCCTCTTGTATCCTGGGATTTAATGCTTTGCCAACTTATAGTTTCTCTATGCATTCGTTCAATCTCTTCGCTTTTTCCTCACTTTCAATAATAATTTGACTCACTTCACTTCGAATGACATTGCGTTTAATTGGTACTTCTTTAAAGTAACTTCTTACCGTTCTGTACGCTTCAACATTTCCCTGGAAGATATGGCCTTCATCTATTTCTATAATCATTTCATCCATTCTTCTCTGGCCTTTCTTGCTTTACGCCTGATTGAATGTATTATTCTTTTATACATCTGCAGTCATTCCTCTGTCCACTTTGTACGCAGAACTCAATCAATTTCTCTCCTATCCTTACGTTTTCCCAACCCATACTTCCTTACTGTGTTATCTTCTTGGCCATCCCCTACAATAGCATCCCAGTCTCCAAGAATAATTACGTTTTCATCCCTTTTTACATTACTTATCGCTTTTTCTATTCCATCGTACGTATCTTCTATGTCGATATCTTCGTAATCTGACGTGAGCACGTATACTTGTACCACCACCGTCTCCTTAAGTTTTGTTACTAATCTCGCCATAATTATCCTTTCTCTGTTTTGAAGATAGGTTTTAACTCGCAAACCGCTTATTTTCCCGAGTATTAAACCAACACCTGCGTTTCCATTCGTAGATCTGGTCTGAAAAATCCGGTAGCTGTCGCTCCAAGGAGTTCCCTTCTTCGGGTCATTTCATTTCACTGATACCTAAAACTTCCAGACCCATTCTTCTCATCTCCCATTTCCCGTTTTCAAGTCGTTCACATTCCCGTAGCGATCTTACATTCCAGGTACGAATCCTAAAAAGCTACTTATCGTTCTTGACTGATGTTCGCTCTTGAGTATTCTCCGCCAGGAGATCCGAATAGGGGAATAGTTTACTTCCAGAATATTGTACTCGAGAGAACTCCATCACTTCTTTTCATATAAAATATCAGAGAAATAGTATAAGAGCTGCTTCTCCTCGGGATAATAAGCTGGCGGTTTCCCGTTGCCTTCCTCATCGCAGTACAACAGCCGTTTATGTAAATATCTTAATGTGCCCATAGTGTAATGAGTGTCGCTGTATCGACCCAAGAGGTCTCCCCCTTCAC
This sequence comes from Pyrrhosoma nymphula, assembly GCA_963573305.1. Lineage (NCBI taxonomy): Eukaryota > Metazoa > Arthropoda > Insecta > Odonata > Coenagrionidae > Pyrrhosoma > Pyrrhosoma nymphula. The sequence continues at coordinate 118,603,482 of OY754334.1, read as the reverse complement.
TCATGTGAAGGAGGGCTGCTGCCTTCTCTTCCGGGTTACTGGCTGCCTATTAGTTGTCGGCAGAAATTCGCCAAATCACAGCATATTCATTGGTTTTCGTAGCGTTTTTTAGCCGTCTAACCCTAAGATAACCCCTTACAACCCCTAGATACCGCCGCTTTTTGTCCACGACTGCTTATTCGTCGAGTAACCTCGCTTATTTCGCAGCTAACCGCTACATCTAAAGGTGGACCCACCGTCCGCAACCCGGTGAACGCACTCGGTAGCGGCCCCGACTGTTGATTTCACTGATATAAAATAACTAATAAGGATATATAGATGGTGCTAAGCAAGAATTATCGTATTCTTGCTGGATCAAGTGTCTTGTTAATGGTAGTTTATATGCATACGTACTTTTTACATGATTTTTATACTTACCGCGTGGAGAATACTTAATTGTAAGTTTTATTTAACACAATTTCCATTGGATATGTTGCTAGCAAACCTTCAAATTTTCGCTGGCCCACTGATTCAATTTCTAGATCAACAGTATAAAAAGGCTGTCAAAATATGAGTGTTATGAATTTTTAAAAATACATTTGAAATTTTGAAGCTGTTGTAGTGTATTCTAAATCCAGCCTAATGAATTAAGTGTACTTAATTACAGCAGATGCTGCATTGTGATGCGCTCTGCACTTTCTTTTCGGGGAACTTAAAAGTATCGATAAAACTGGTAATCGATATTTACAGAAAGAAAATGCAATCAATTACATTATCCGCCGTTCTCTTAAAAAAGAGAAATAATCCAAGTTTATTTCTTAGCCTTTAAACCTGATTATATCGAACTACTTCCATCCATTGCTACCTACTCCATAATTCTCTGTATTCTTTGAAGAAAACTTAAACGATTTATTTTTTCACACAATTTATTAAAATACTCTTACCGGTTTCGACACTCGTGTCATTCTCAAGGGTACAAAGTACGACGCTATATATCCAAGGGTACGCGAGTGTCGAAACCGGTAGGGTACAGTATTTTAAGGAGGTTCCGCAGCGACTGTGTGAGTCAAAACAAATACTAAATTCCACATTTTTGATATTTTGTCCAAAAATCCTGCTTTCGCTGATGTAATGCATTACCTATAGAAACCCAAAAGTAAGGAACAAAATATGCAGATTATTCCACGAATGTATTTTAAATGAGCACTTTTTCCCAGCCTTAGGAGCCGACTGCAGCGCCATTCCTACGAATTACCGTATTTTGACTTCAATTACGGCATTAATTCTTCAATAACTAAAAAGATAAGGTGGCAAGATGCCTGTATTTTATTTTTATTCAATTTATTTCGATTATTTCCTTCTTATAAATAGTTTTCCGCAAAAATGGCATTTATATTTTATGGAAAAATACTATTTTCCCCGTGGTTCTCTCATTCCCCCACTGATCACCATGTGATTTCAACTTCAATTACAGAATAAAATAGCGTGGAAAGGTGTTATTTTGTTGTTCATAACAGATAGAGGACATCTTTTTCTACAAGTAGACAGAATATGAATAAAATGACATTTAAGTCATTTTACGGTGGAACCACCTTAATAAATTGTGTGAAAAAATACATCGTTTAAGTTTTCTTTCAGTGTGCCACTTTTTCACTAAGCATCACGTGACTCGATTCAATTTATCTGTATTCTTTGTTGTCATTAATCAGGCATCTGTTAGGTAATTCAACAGCTACCCATTGTCTTCGAGTGGTTTAGTCAACGAGTTACACTTCTTCCGTTATTATCCTAAATTGTAGCACCCATTTTACATTTAATTTTGGCTAGCTCACTGAGCCACCTTCCTTAGCTACCAAAGTACTTGAAGGAAACAGGCATAAAGATGCTAGAATAAGATTTACGATGGAAACCTACTTGTGGTTTGGAATTCTATGTCCCTAATTCGGTATTATTTTCATATCATCAGCCGTAATACTAAATTAGCAGCTAAAGACTTCTTCACCTCATATCAAGAGTAGGAAACGTTTTTGGAGATATCTTCCATTTTTGGCGTAATATCATCTATACTTTAATGCTCTTATGTATCCAACTGCACCGTGTTTTAACGTTCGATATATTGTGTAATGTGGGAATGCCCCATTCCCCGGAAGAAAGAAATGCAATTCTGGTCTTAACTTCCCCCCTTGTATCTCGTCCGCTTCGCTGCACTTCTCCCTCACCGCCATTTCTCCCCATCCCAACCCTCTCCACTAACCACCTTCCCACCCACCTCCCGTCACATACCCCCGTGCCCAAAAGTTGCATCCCCCCCACGAGTCGCGTAACCGCCCCATATCCACAAAACCAACCTCCTTTCATAGACTCTCGCCCGGAAATAACTGTCATCTATTTTGAAGATAAGATCGTAATTGAATCGAGGCTGACAGGAGATTTGCACGTGCACCCCATACACCCAACGCCATCTCTTGGTCCCCTTCCTCACTTCCATTCTTCAGACTCCCTCGCTCATCTCTCAAACGCCTTCTCCTCCTCTCAAACTTTTTCCATCTTTCCCTTTCTCTCCCTCTTCTTCCTTCACCCCTTGGCATGCCCTGCAGTGGTGTATTGTGATTGGAATAGTAGGACCCCTATATCCCACCATTATCCTTCCGATGTGAATGAATATACCATCGTTATCTGTGACCATCTACCAGTGGTCTATTCTCTACAGTAGCAAAGAACCACCAAATAATTCTCTATCTCTCTCTCTCTTATTAAAAATGCTAAATCACACTCCTAGGAATTGACAGGTAACTTAGGAAAACGTGGACGGAAGGCTTTGAAATAAAGGTGTACCTCCTTGGGAAATTCTATCAAAGGAAACTTTTTTGCCTCCATATTTTTCCTCTCATTTCAGTTACACTTGAAAATAGGGAATCGGCATTTTGGATGGAATTGCACCTGTTAGCTTGAATACGTGTTCATATCTAAATCTTCATCCTACCCTATGAGCCACTGGCCGCAGGGGCAAGTGGCAGGTTGGGGTGTTACGGTATGAGCCATGACAAATTGAGGGTATAGGCAAAGGAGTGAGTTAAAGGATGAAAGTGAATTGTATGCTAACGGAGTGTCTTAGTTCATGGCTATGTTTTCATTGTAGCCACATCGCACTATTTCTGGAAGTCATATTCAATAAATCATTACTCGATGATAAGGTAACATATGACAGGAAATTAGCCCAATTCACTCAAGCATTTAAAATAGAAAGCAAGCAAGATCCAGGAAGCTGATAGGCTATATCGTTTTCATCACTTTCACGCCAAATTCTCCAGCACAAAAATATTAGTAATACCACGGCAACCTTCCAAGGAACTGAAACTTCCTCTACAGCGTTCAACGCAGCTTCCTGAAAAGTAGCACTTAAGAAACCCTAAAGCCAAGTGAATGTTTGCGAAAAAGTTAGTTATTGCCATTCATAGATTTAACAAAAGCATTTGAAAAACTAGCCCCAAACAACTTATATTCATATAACAAGCATGAGGATTAAACGAAATAAATATTGAACTGGTTATGTGATTTTCTAACTGGCCGCAAACAAAAAGAAATGATGGACGGCCTTAGTTCGGACATGGCCTGAGTGACATCCGGGGTCCCAACAAGAACCCTGATCGGCCCCTGTTATTCCTTATTTATGTAAATGACGTTAACTCTAGAGTTAGCAGAAAAATTAGATTGTTTGCTAACATTGCGTTTACCCAGAAAGTCTCTAATCGGAACTTACAACGTTTCCGCGAGGTGTGTTAAGTGAGGTCTCGAATAAAAATCAAAATAATGTACTGCAGTCCTTTCTTACAAAAGGAATCGCACGAACGGCATATGTATAAAATGGGAGAAGTTAATACAAAGGAGTCAGATGAACCCAAATACTTGGGAATCAGTAAATATAGACCTAGCGTGAGAAAAGCATGAACGAAACATTTGTGGCGCAGAATTAAAGAAACTAGGAATTACCAAGCGAATAGTTGGGAGGCCCTCAGATGAAGCGTTCACGAGCGACACTAACATACCCTAGTTAGGGTACATCTCGAGTGTGCCGCATGCATTCGGGACATTCTCTATTTTTCATACATTACATAATACCTTGCATACATTTGCATTATACATACATTACATAATATTTTTCTCTCGTAATGATGAAGAGAATGTAACGCGGCCAATGGAAGGACTGGGTTTGGAGCCGATTGAAACTTGGAGGCTACGCGCTAGACTTGGATTACACACAAAATTCAGATCACGCGAGTCACACAGAGGATATTTTTTTTAGCCCAGCACTACAACTCTATAACTAGAAGATGTGAAAAATTAGGAAGGATAAATAGGCGATAGGTACTAATAATTTCTTTCTCTCACAGGCCGATAAGTGACTACATCTGCGTACTACCCTACAGACCGCTGCAGAAGCATGCACAGTGTATGGTAGGACATCAGCCTTGAAAGTAGAAGAGAATAAGGAGATGAAAGAGAGAGAGAACGAAAGTGAATTCCATGCTCAAAACCCATCTTAGTGTTTCGCTAGGTTTTTGTTAGAGTCACTTGACGATTCCCTAATGAGGAGATATCTGCGTTATGCTTGGGATCGTCATGTGCGTATACGCCTTTAAAGAAGCACATAAATGTGTTTGCTTTATCAATACTGTTATTTATTTGCAATTTTTGCAATATTTTTATGTCAATAACTCCGTGGTTGAAAGTTTACCCTGATGTTCCCTGACGTTGGACCAAAATCACAACAGGTTTTCGCGTAATTACTCACAAATTACTTTTTTATTATAGTTTTAAAGAGCTAAATGCAACATCCTCTGATTTTGATAGTTGAGTAATTTAGTTTTTTTATTAGATATTAAGGTCCTTTAAGTGTATTGTGTAAATTTCTCATCTGTAAAATATCCATATTTTACGATCTGGATAGACCACAGTCATGATTACCTGCCTGAATAATTTCTGAGAAACGCTTGCAGTTAAACACTTACTTCAGCGTGAATGCTACAGTATTTGAAAAAAAAAACTTTAAGATTTGCAAAATAAAGTTTCAACATATTTTTGCCATTATAGAACCAAGGAGTAGTATGAAAAATTTACGAAAAATGTTAAGTCGTGAAACGTTCTTCGAGGAAAAGAGTGGCTACTCTCCAGCGAATCTTTCCTTTCAGAGTTACTTGAATTACAGATATCGCAGGACCTGCTAGCCTTCGCAAACGTAGTGCCTTAGGTCAGATTAGGTATAACAGATGAGGATTAGGTCTCACCACTCTCACATGATTCCTTATCCCTGACGTAACCCTCTGCGAATTCGTGTGACACCAAGATCTGAGAAAATAATTCGGCTACCCTGAGCTTTGTAGAAAATTGCGATCTCTTTCGGAGTAAACGACAATTTAGATTGAAATAGGTAACGATGCATAACTTATTATATCCTCATTTAGTTTATTTTTCAAGACCAAAGTTTCGCTACTTTCCAACATCATCAGTTGATGTTAGAAGCATGAACTGATGTTGCTGATGGGTTATAGCTCCGATGATGGGTTATGATTCTGAATCGGTGATGCTGTGCGACAAAAAAAACCTTGGTCCTGTAAAATAATGTGTGTGGAGACGCCATAATTTATTGTTATTTCAAAATAAATGAACTCCAAAAAGTAACACCAGGAACCGTTTAGATCAACTATTTGAATTGATGGGGCGGGAAGGCTCGCAAAGTAAACGAGCGAAGAATCCACCGATTTCGCCCTCTGGTTGTCATACTCCAGTCAGTGACGCTGGCGAGAAAGTGGACGTTTTCGATCATCACCGGGCGGGGATGTTGGTGAAAGGATGAAAGTGGAGGAGAGAGGGTGGGAGACAAGACGAGCAGAGATAGACTCGCAAGGGATGGGGGAGGGGGGCGTGACGGATGAGTCATTTCGGTGAAGTTCGTTTGCGGAGAGGCGAGACGGACAAGTGAGTAACGACGGCCGAAGATATTTCGACCGTGCCCGGGTCTCTTTTCGCCGTTTTATTTTTTTTCGTCCAACGAGCGTGCCGTGCGCTTAGTTCGGCTCGGAAGAGGGGACGTTGCCGGGTATGGGATCCTGTTTGCGGTTATACACGGGTATCGAGTGGCTCCATCTGCTAAGTAATGGCCAAAGGGCCGTATGGAAGCGGTTAATGGCTCGAGGCGCAAGCCCTCACGGCGATATATATAGTATATGTGTGGCAGTGGTCTACTTATGTATATAATATGAATGTGTACACTTATGGCTATATACATGGCCTCGTGCGCGTCCATATTTTATCCGATATCTAAAATCCCACGGCGGGACTTATGCTGTAAATATCGGAAAGGAACTAAAGCGTTAATCTGACCGGATCTCGATAAACGGTTTTATGACTTGGCTTTAGGGTTACTGAGGATCGATATATTAAGGATTGGCGTCTCCGCGCATGGAATGCCTCCGGCCAAAGCGTGGGAGTAAATCCACAGTAACTCTAATTTTTTCTTGCAATATGTATTTAAGCTTCTCTAACAGAATTTTTGGCAATACCGATACATAATATCTACTTAAGTCTGATTATAATTTTCCCTTTTTAAAGAGTATTTTTACTTCGATTAGTAAACATTTTGTGATGTAAAGAATGTTATTTTTCTTATGGAGACCATGTGATCAACATATTAATATTCCTGCTTGAAAGGAGTTATTTGCGAATGAGATTATCAAGTAAAATAAATTCTTAGATACCTTTCGGGATAATCCTCATCCACCGTTAATTATATCCTGAGGCTTTAATATTGCAAATACAATGCTAAACATAATTGTGTTCTGTCTGATTGTGATGTAAGTTTTTATTTAAGTTTTTACTTTCAAAATTGGCATAAGTTGTGTGGCACAATTCACTATGGTATTTAATTCTCTCTTGAAGACCATGCAATCAACATATCAGTCTCCCTCTTTTAGAAACATCATTAGTGAGTAACCCATTTGTGAGTAAAAGTGTTTGTTAAGCAAAGGGTGTAGTCACATATTGGTTAATAAAAGCGCGGTAATCTTCGCCCACCACTGAAAAGGTTTAACACTATAAGATTTTTCATGAACTAAAAAATAAATGAACGAAGCCAATTTCGGTTAATAGAGAGTAATTACGGACCAATCCGTAGGCATAAATTAAAAAAAAAAAACGATAAAATAGCCAATACTAAGTCTAAATCTGTGGCTGAACATATATTCTCTTGTATTTTCAAGCTTGGCTATTTTCATGTACTAATATTTCCGTCAAGCTAATTTAAATATTAGCAGTTTTATTTTGGCGTGACAGATAATCCATCTTTATACAATGTTTATTGCGTGTGATACAGAAATATTCCCATCCAATATTTTTGCTCTTTTCCACGTTGGAACGTAATATAGCGTGCCTATTTTTCATAGCTTCGGGAATATAAGGAAAGGGGTAATTTTTCAAAGAAAGCCATCATATCCGATGGCACGACCTCCGCAAAATAGGCCGGAATGATCTCCGAAAAGCATTACTCTGGGCAATTAATCTTTCATATTTTAGCACTATGACGCAGTTAATGCCCAAAATTACCCTCGGTAGATGGAGTAATCTTCCCATTATCGACAACGCCGATATCACCATCTATATTGGATTTGCCGCCGCCCTCATATTCGGGGACCATGGCCCAAGTGCGGATTAGCCGTTCGCCGCTAGAGGGCGGAGGCAATATTGCGCGAGAAGTTTGATATGGCGACTTATGCGTATCATATAACGTCAAACCCTTGCCACCGTATTAGTATCACGAACCTAAAGCTCATTAATCAAATTTTGGAATCAATGCCGACGCTCTATCAACGCCATGCAGTTGAGAATTTAACGGGGAAATCATAGCGCTCAGTTGATATCCCCAAATACGATCGACCGTTAATCAAGGAGTAACAAAATCCTCTACGACCCCTTAAAGCAAAAAAAATGCTATTCCAACCGCCGATTAATTGCTTTAAAAAATGGAAAAATGCTTTGATTTTATGAAGAAATTATGAGGGTTTGAAGGGACCATTTGGGATTAAACGATGCAAGGGATAGAATGGATATGGAGTTTTATCAGTCAAATTTACAGGTACAGACACAACTTACATGTGTAGATAACTGCGTTAAACGTAATTTAAGGATAAAATACTCGATCGAATCACACTTAGTTACCCATATTACCTGCATATCCTTATTAGTAAAAACGGTGTCCGGTGTCCACTGCGTAGGGTAGCTTTCGGGCTAAGGACCCTTCTTCAGCTGGAGGAGATCACTACTAAGGAGTGTCAGTTCAGAGTTTAAATACGAAGGACACCGGCGATGCTTCAGCTTTGTATTTAAAAATATGCAGTTGCAGCAAACTCATGTTGATGACTTGTTTTCCTGAAATTCCTCGAGATTTTCTGTAGACACCAAAGTTTGCTTTACTTCGTTTCATAAACGCACCAGGATAAACTGATCCGCCATTATCATAGTGGGTCAAACTCTTTTTTAATAAACTTTCATGAGAAACTGGTTTGCGTGCCCTATGTAAGATTCCTTTGTCTGCTTTGCTGCGTACCTCTTCTAATGAAAGAGCCCAGATCTTGACTCATACCTCTGGAAAACTTGAACTGTTCGCTTTTTTTTCGTTGAGAAAATCTTCGACAGGTTCATTGTATGATTTATCATTACCAGTATAAAAGAAGGTATTGGTATTAGTTTTCACACGTGTCGTGGTGTATTTTTCCTTTCAATCGCTATCACCAGTATTCGTGCAGTTTTCGTATAGTCCTATTCATCGCTAATATTACACATTGATTTTGAAAATACGTAAATTGAACCAGCACGTATAGGCAGGTCACCATCTTTCTTTCCATGCGTTTTTTGTCTTGTCCTGATAAGCTATGTTAAGTTTTGGTTGATTAGATTACCGATAATGAGGCATGGATCGTATCAAAATCAGCAAAGTTTTCTTGATAAGCTTTAATTAATCTGCTCTTACAAATTATTAGAATACATCTTGCATTTCCATAGCTATGGAATGCGTCATTGTTTTAACCGCTTGCCCTCGGAAGTTTCTTTCTTATAAAAAATTGAAATGGTGTCATTGTATTACTATCTACACCAATGTATGTTCTTCTCGTTTGAACTTAACAATATGTTCCTGTAAAAATAGAACAAATAGAACCATTCAAGTACATGCTTACTTATTTTTTCGTTCAAGGTATACTAGAATAAGAAGTATTCTGTTTGCGTTGATGAAAACTATTTTAAAGTATCTTTCTAATTAAAAAAGATAAACATTTCTCAATAACGTATTGATATTTAGGTATTGAAATATATCCTTTGATGTGAGTCATGTTCCAAGGCTTACGCAAATTGAGACCGACGCATTTTCTAGTTTGAAAATCAGGAACAATTTGGTACGCAGGCAGCCGTTTCACACAGAAATGCGGTACCACTCGCGCATAATGCCGCCAAATAAGGGAATAATGCAAATAATAATTATACGTTCGCGTGCTTTCATCAGTTTTTATATGCGGCCTTCCACAATACTCTCTAGAGTTTTTTCACCTTTTAGTTCACTTGATGCGTTTGACCCTGACGCGTCTTGAGATGTGAGAAGGCCGAGGCTTAGAAGCGCTTGGACCTCCGTGCTCTATCGCGTTCGCTAGCTGCCCCTCCCCCTCCCTCCCTCCTTCAACCACCCTTTCCCCATCTCCCCTGACACCCTCGCCATCACCCCTCCCTCTCAGCTTCCGTCCAGACCCAATCTGATCGGCTTAATGGCCGAGTAACTACGTTCCAACCGCTAGGCTGTCGCCATACTTCCTCCACGCCCTGACGGCCGGCGCGACCGCCACCCCCACGCCCCATCCCCTCCAACAACTCACCCTTCACCCACCTCCTCTGCCCCTGTGCCTCCGCTCGGTGGCCGCAAAACCACACCGGCCCATCCCCACCCTTTTTCCACCCCCATCCACCACCAGGGGTCGTCTTCCCGTCTCCCTCACACCCTCCTCCTTCCTCTCATCCACGCCCGCCATAACCGAACCTTGCAGGAACTCTCCCGGCCATCCGCTGAAAAACCTACTCTTCGCGCCATCCAAACCGCTCTGCATGCAAATTGCGGCGGGAAGGGTGGTGCGCTTTTGGAGGTTCAATTTTTTTTCTGCCCGCACTCGCGTTATCTGGGGATATCGGCGCCGATAATTATCGGTGGATTATGGGCCACATTAAATAGACCGCCGCATGTGCACTGCAATGGCGACCCAGGATATGACATTTTTTTATTCTCGTACTTTTTCGCGCTAGCGGGCGCCGTGCATGCTGAGTTTAGTTTTTGTGGACACGTGCGCGAGGTCGCTGATATTTTAAATGTCCCTCGATTAGGTTAGTGACAATTAAAGGATTGTATCGACAATTTTTTCCGTTACTAAAGGCTTGCCCTTTGCTAACTAGTGGCGTTGTTTTCAGTGACTACGTGGCTTTTGTTCATTCAACTGATATAAAGAAGAGTAACGTATCCACGGTAATTATAATCATGAATTTGAATTATCAAAAGGCGTGCTCTTTTCTATCTCAATAGAGCTCTGGATTAATTCGAATGTATCTGTATGTAACGGTTATAAATGTCATACCCAATCTTCCTTTTCACTACTTTCCATGAAAATTAGAATAAATAAAAAAAACGGGCCTGTTATCCACCGAAAAGAGTAATTTCTATGGGATTTGTTTTATTTCCTCCAGGAGTTTGGCAACATAGGTGCAATTTACACAGGAACTAATAATGTGGACGAATGAGCTTTACTGACTTTTAATTATAATCAGTTCCTATTTTGTGAGTTTGCTAATGTTACTGAATAGTTATAGATGAATCTAAATTAATTATTTAAGAATTATATACGCATGGTTAATACCAACATGTCTAATCTCTTTTGTACACGGTACATGATATAAAACTATGATCAATTTACGAAACCTGCCTAACCATGCCTACGGATCGTTAGGTATTGTATGTTGTAATGTTTAATTTTTAACTTTGTGGAGCGATATGACCCAAATAAATTTGGCTCTCAACATGTAACGCTGCTGCCAACTACCTAAAAAGCTCATCCAGTTTCCGTTAAAGTTATAATTGATATTACTGACATAAAATTTTTTAAGTTTTTTTATGACATCATTGCTATTAGCTATAAGTGTAAATCCACCGTTTGATCTTGTGTGCAAGGCTGAGTACTTTGTCCTTTAAAGTTCATTTCTTTAAATATTTTAACTGAGGGTTTGATTGAAATGAGTTGCCATTTTTACCTCCCAGGAAACTGTAGTACCGATTTGATCGCTAATAACTTGAAAGCCATGCAGCATACATGCACTAGATTTTACTAAGTAAAAACACATCTACTATGAATACAAAAAAGGAAGTAATATGATGTAACAGGTAATATATTTTATTTTTTTAATCGCTTGACTGCCAATGTTTATGAAGCATGTGAAATTTTTAAGGCCTGTCAGTCGCGGAAGAAAGCCTTCTGATTAAATATATTTCATTGGCTCATTGTTTTCATTGGCTCATTGTTATCATTGACTCAATTTTAAAGACCCCAAAAGATTGCTGAGGAATTAAATTACTATTTTATAAATATTATTGATAAAATAATCTCTGATAAAAAATCGACTTCCTGTAGACATGCTGTTGAAAGGGCAAAATATATCTTGTATTGTATTTTGAGTCGGTAATTGAAAATGAGGCCTGTAATGTAATAAGATCTCTAAAAAATAAGCAATAGCAGAAAGTATGGTATCACCAAACATATAATGAAACAGTACCAAGATGTTTTAATTACTTCTTTAGTAAACTTAGCAAACGAAACATTTGTAACAGGTGAATTTCTAAAGGAACTAAAAGTAGTTCACGTTGTACAAAAAAGAGGCTTCAGGTCAATCAAAGAATTATAGAACGATTTTTAAAAATATCCTACCTGTCGAAGATACCTGAGAAGTTAATGGGAACAAGGATCGACAAATTTCAAAATAAATTTGTCGATCGAATTTCCCTTTTCGAATCTCATAATGGTTTCATTATCAATAGCAGTAGCTGAATATGTTACTTACATTATCAAATCATTGAATGAAATGAACCATTTTTTAGGATTGAACATACAATGTACATCACCACAATACAAGTAATAAGGACAATTTGTCCAATGAACATTTTAGACTCCCCATCCATCAAAAATGGTTTTATGTCAATTGAAAAATACTGTTCAATTCTTTACTCAACCAGATAAAAGATTTTCAGGACAAATAAGGTATATTCAGAAGGAGGCTGAAATATTATTTATTTAAAAATGCCTTCTATTGTGCCGAAGAATATTTTCATTTATCACATAATTACGAAATTAAATCAGTGATTTTTAATGCTCCAACAATTACTGTAAAAATGTTTGTCTAATACATGACCGCATATTTTCATATATACTTAATAATACTATTGGTATACCTGTTGTTTCATTTTGTTGACAATGCCGATACAAATGTTAAATGTTTTATGTTTTATAAATTGAAATTAAAACGCAAGAGTTATATTTGTCTATTCTTAGTTTTTAAGCATCGCGTAGGTCTTAAGTCAGCGTTGTGAGAGAGGCAAAGGAGGTGGAAGTACCCAATCCCTTCTTTTTGTTTTCTTTAGGCCTTCGAACCGGTGCGGCATCTCGTTAACTCCAGACTCGTATTCCTTCGATTTATTTCTCACTCCACATTGGACGCGATAATTCCTGCCATCAAACATTCAATGCTCCTTGCTGAAGCCTCGGCAGACCGGCTGGTGAGAAATGGCGAGAGAATGATGGGGGTGCCCACCACCGGGCAGCCGCGGTGATTCTCCGATGCCTCGATGTACTTGCAAGGACGGGAGCAGCGATGGACGGCCACGGATCACAACGGTGAGCACCATCCATCGGGGTAAATGGTGTCTTCCCCATGCCGGTCAGACGGAATTTCTCGGGTAAATATTTTTGAATATTTTTGTATTTATTTTTGATCATCATTTTGAGATCGACTCAGAACGTGCTCATTACGAACTTAGTAATGATTCCGCTAGGCTAGTTGTACGGTTTCTGACGCAAGGGAACTGAAGAATTTAAAGTTTATGGGAAAAATTGTTTTAAAATGTTTGGTTCCTAAAGAAATATACCACAGCATGTTTTCATTTCTTAACATCCGTTTGGTCGACCCACGTACAAACATTCGTTTTTCCATGATTAATGTTTTTAAACTCTGTCTGTGACACTTCCTTCTTTTTCAAAATGTCTGTCGGTGAGGGAGAGTGTGTGAATATGAGGACAAAATGATTTGTCTGAAATGTGAGAGTTTTCTATTATTGTCATTTCCAAAGCGACATTTTATAACACTTAAACGCTGTTTTTTCTTAGTCTTAACTAACCCTTTTAATCCCAAGCCTTAAAAAATCGTATTTTTCGAAAATGTCTTGCGTAAATTGTTTAATACTGTTGGTTATATAAATCGTCATGAGCTTCTTAATGCTCATATCACTGTTAAAAATAATGGTACTTTTTCGCAACTTTGGTCACTAATGGCTTACTCATTCGACTTGGGGTGAAATCATTTCGATATTTTGTTATGTATTGAAGGAAGTGGCATGGAATCCTTGTCTTCATTTAAATATATTTACACATCTAGCCATAGAAATTGCTACACATGTATTTGTTCAGTGAGGTATGATTCATATGCATAGGCATATATATTCCACTGCAGACACATGATTTTCTCGCATCAACCTAGGAGTAGGTACGTCGTCGATTTTTATGTAACATTCCAATACCTTTAGATTTTGTCGGAAAGAATTTTCCAGACCTATCTATGATCCCTGTGAATTAACAGTTACCCTGCATAATCGGTAGGCAAAAATTAATATATTTATGTTTTCTGATAATCTCTTTGTTCACATGTGCATATTCTCATGTGCTATAGGTTAACTATGATCTGCATATATTGCTATCGTACCATATACTATTCCCTTTTATTCATTCTGATCAGTAATACTACCGGTTTCTCTGCTATCTCGTCCTCCGTCATATTCACAATTGCTTTATACACGCGGAGAGGAATGACGGGGTTTAAATCGGGAACCCTGCGTTGTTCGTGCGGAATGGCAGATTAGAGAAGCAAGGTTGCCCACTCTGAATGGCAATAAGGGGATTGGAGGCACCGAGAATGCGCATTCTCCTTCCTCCGTTTGGAAATATACATTCATTTCTCTCAATGAAGAGTTTTACATTCAATTTCGGCCTCCAACAACGTCCAGTCAGTCTGCAAGCATCTTTAACTCATAGCAACGATATTTCCTCCTGTACTCTTTGAATGCATCGTACTTCAACCAGCATTGCAATAAACACAACGAAATATTGTTTTATGTATAAAAGAGTAAATTTCCCTGCACTTTATTCAAGATGCACGTGTATGTATACAGTTTTATGAAAAAACGTTATTAATTGTAAATTGATAAAAGTTATAGTTAAATTTTGTTTTTTTTAACGAAATATTTGTTTGTTTTTCATTGTAAGTATGTACACTAGTTGACCACGAAAAAAGATTTTTGAATTGTTCCTTAATACAAATGAGCTAAAAACCTAACGTAAAAATAATGCACACTTCACCCTGTGCATGGCTTTCAAAATACGAAAAAAACGTTGCTGAATTATAGCAAGTACAATGTGCATATAATGCATTAAGTAAATTTAACTCTGAGAACATCTAACTTTATTTGCATATAGACTATAAGTCCTTCTAAGCCACATGGCTTGTTAGAAGGCTACTTAATTTTTAAACAAGAATACGACAACATACATAATATAACTATGCAACTTAACAGAGCTTAAAAATAAAAAAATACTATTCATTCAGCAATAGTTTCCTTACAGCTGTTTTATTGATGTAAATAAGAAAAAGCATTTTATATCCATCATTGAATAGTTTCTAGCTACATTTTTCAGTTGCATGCTTCAAGCATATTTCAAAGCATATTTGTTGTAAAATTATAAGGTTAAAACTAACGACATTTGTGGAGGAAAGTGTGAGAAACCTCAATTGCTAATTTGCTTGAATATCCACACTGCTAATGTTAACGTCCCATCAACGTGGCACCATTATCTGGACACGCTTCTTCGCAGTCCAAAGGCGGCGATTGTTCCGAGGTGAAAAGGCTCTATTACGGATAGGGTCAGCTGAGAGAGAATTGGTCCGAAGGGTGAAGAACAGACGCGGGGGGTGGGGGGCGGTGAACAGATGAATGGGGCGTCACAAGGCGGGGAGGGGGCGAGGGCAGTGAGATACGAAGGGGATTTTGGGGGGGCTGCTGTGAGGGAAGGGGGCTGGCGGACGGGGTCGGTTCCGCGGAAAATCCGCTGCGACGGTTATAAACGCGGACGGGGTTGAGCGGGGGCCGAGCCCGATGCCTCCTCGACTGCTGCCGGGCAAGATAACGAAAGTCATTCGTTCTTTCCACGCAAATGAATGGGAGTTGATCATTTCACTTCGATTTCCTTCCGTCCCAGTCTCCCCTTTGTCTGAGCCATCTAATCCTCTGGCGTTGACCCTCACCCGTGCTTTCCACTACTCGGCCTGCATCCGACAAAAGACATATAAGACATATCCAGTCATAAATCCTCGTGTGACCATGCTCTTTAAGTGAACAAACACGTATCGTATTAAAGCAAAGCAAAGTATTTTCTCACATAAGACTAGGTATGTTCTAAACGATAATTTTCATGTGTAAGATAAAAAAATTACTGTATCATTCTTCCAGGTTAAATGCTGAAGTTTCTAAGAGTTTATTCTGTTTCATTACTCCCAATAAAATTTATCTACGTGCTAAGAATCCGAGATCACTTTAGAAGGAAAGTCTATTGCACTATCCTAGTGATTTTTTTTTATCTTCTCCTTTTTGAAACAGAGACGTCCTCAGTTGCTCGCTACTGGCAATTCGTCCAATCGTCATTAGTTCTGCCTTTAGCCTGATAGCAATCTTTCTACTTGGGGAAAAATTGACATTCATTAGGCATTCCACAGATGTTTTGAACTTAACTCGGACTCTTGCTTTTTTTTTTGCTAATAAGTGTGTTTCATTTTTTTTGTTTCGAATTAATATAAATATTTCATTTTTTGTTTCAAACGTTGAATAAACTTTCATTTTTATTGAGATTGTTTCCTTAGTAGTATAAAAGCGTGTTCATAATTGCCAATTACGTGCTTTAGAGAGAAATATGTCCTATTGAAGGATGTTTGAATACATGAGGCATCAATTTAGCTGCCGAGCTAAGTCTATTATGGCTACTGTCATCAAAAGGATAGGAGCAACCTCTGTATTCTTACTACTCGTATATTTTGGAAAACTCTCCTCATTTTTATATTTGCAATTGGAAAAAGTGTGTAGTGAGCAACTACTAACATTAGTACCTTGATTCGATAGAAATATCATAATATGAGCACCAAAATACGATAGTCAATCACCACACTCTGTTACCATATACAAAGTGCTGTATCTTCGCTATAGTTATCTTGATGAGACTACCTTTTACCACCAAGGGTAAAAGATCAGAGTTTGTTGTGAAAAATGGCAAATTTCAAAATTCACGGATTTTGTACACGATTAATTCCGAGGGAACTTGATTACGCAGTTAGCTAGAGTGGTCATTGACAGCAATAACCATAAACCTTATTCAAAACGTGGGATGAGTCATGGTACCTACATCTACAGATATACAACCCAAAGAGCCACTTTAGGGGCGTGTGGGAGCCAAGTTCAAGCGTGTAGCCAGCCAAAGAGTCTCTAACGGCTCCCAGCCTAGTCCTTCCATCGGCAGAGTTCGCTCGTGGCAGTTAGTTACTAAGCGTACTTGTTTCCTTGGTATTTTGTTTATTTCGCGTAATAAGTCTTTCCGTGCAAGCTCCAAAATGCTCACGACGTGTGTAACTAGAACGATGTAACATCTCTCTATCACAAAATTCACAGCTTCAGGCTCTACTTTGTAGAAACTTTTAATATTCATTATAATAAAGTTTGGTACTTTTGTACACAAGTACCAAACTTTATTATAATGAATCTCTCTATCACTTTTTCATCCGAGGGCCGTTTGCGATTGGCTTGAGAAAACAGAGTCCCTATTATGTTTTTCTGAATGCGCTTTGTATATATTTCCCTTGCGTTAAGTCAGAAATAACGCTGATTCTTAAATATTCGACTCCAACTGATATATTTCCAATCATTGCCGTTGCACAAATGATGTCGTACGCAGTCACGCGCACGGGTGCTAAGAATTACATCAAAGACTATGCTATGAAAAATATAATTTTACTCGACCGGGGTTCGAACCCTGATGTCACAATTGACGGTGACCGGCAATTGGGAGATCTGTATTCAAATCCCGGTCAATTCAAATTGTTTTTTCATGGCGAATTTCACCGACTTTGGTACATCCAACTGATATATTTTCATATACTTCCCTATAGTCATATATATATGCTTTTTGTGCGAATTTTCGAAGGAAGTGTACTGCAGTGCATTTACTTAGATTAAGTATTTATATTCAATTATGGCTAAAGACGCTGGTGTAATCGACGGTCGGTTTAGATTTTGAGGTCGCGTTGTCGGCTACTGGTCAGTTTGCACCAGTGACAACCTATAACCTGAAAATTAATTTTTATGAAATATTGAAAAAAAAAAAAAATTAGAGTAAATAACCCCTAAATCTCCTGATTTATGCAGACATCTTTTGAAATGCCTTTGATGCTGGTGTTATCTTCTTGACAGAATTGTCGATAAAATATTCATGTGTAAATACAGTTTGAATTACAGAGTGAAAACAATGTATAAGGCATGTCTGTTGAATCCCGCCTGCGTTTACCCTTTCGGTAGCCGAATCACTTTTCTCAACGCATTCCCCTAATCCTCCTCCCCAGCCAGGCGTCATATATCCGTCCTGTGCCATCCGGGTGGCCAAACCCCTCGCCTATCGGAGACTTCCCCTTGGGTGCACATCTTTGTGACAGGGTACGGGAGGAGGGGCGGATGGTATAGGCAGTAAGGGGGGGAAGGGTGGCACGAAAACCTCCCCCATAACCAGAGTATCACATCCATGTCTCCTTTATCCTTGGCAAACCCCTCCATTCCCTGTCCGCCGTCCATCGGAAGTGTCACTGCATTGGCTGGGCACCCCCCCCCTCTCGTGTCGTAGAAGGCGTTTGTACGTCGTGGACGGCAGAATTCTTTTCACCACCTCTTACAGCCAATGATGACGTCTTATACGTACTCAGTCATCAAAGCAAGCACAACTAATCCAAGTTAAATACTCTGATATAGAACACCTCTCACACAGGAGACTTTGATGTGACAGTGATGCTTTCCATGGAGTGGACAAAATCTATCACAGCTTGAGAGACGGAAGGGAGATCATGGTGATTTTTTAAAGGAGGGCGGTTTTTTTCTTATTTTATCGCTTTAAATAATTACTGCTTGAAGATGTTTTTAAATTCACATCCCCATTGACTGATTTTTACATTGTGAATGTCACATGCTCATGAAACGTTTCACTCGTGCTAACTTTTTTATAGTACCAATTATTTGATTATGCACAGATATCAGGTACTCGCACCTGTGCTAGCCACGAGGAAGTTATTCACATGGGCGTGAGCTAGACATATGGGAGTCATTTACTTCAAATTTTTAAATCAAAGAGGGAAAGTAATTGGATAAGTCTCAAAGGGTAAACATATTACTCTCTCGCTAAAGCAGCAATACACATGAGTTACTAAAACCTATTGCCACTCTTAAGAGCTTTTAGTGATTTGTTTAAAAATAAATGCAAAATAGTTCATAAATTAGGCTCCGTGCATTGAGCTCAACTTAAATCTCAGTACATATGTGGATTTGACCATTTTCTTAACCGTGCTGTAGCGGGCTACTGGTGAAAGAACCATGCACCGATCAAAGAAAGCATAAAGTAGCGCTTTCTGATCTGAATCATTCGCAGAGAAGCAAAATACATCATTAATGCTGAAAGCGGTAAATCTATTGCAAACAAACCTCAATTCATCGGGGTAATCTTTTCAAAGACACAGGGCTACATGAAAGTATCGGAGAATATGATTTTTATCAGTAAAAAGCCAATCAACAATATAGTAGCTCCAATACGGCAAAACTTGAGCGTCATTCGTCAACGTACAACTCGTCACTACCACTAAAAATCGATTTAGCAAAAATGTTACTGTTTTTACCCACTACACGGATTATAACTCAGTTATCACAAATTTGTTATTTTTTTAACTGCCCATAGTTATAGCTTCATTCCGGTTTCAAATATTCACAATGATTGTCGATGTTATTTAAACTTTCCTTTGCAAATGTTATAATTCCCATTGGAACGAATCCTGCGCGAATCTCCGGCCATTTCCCCGTCCTCTTTGCCAGACATTTTGTCTCTCATCCCTCTGCTTTGTCTCATGTAGTTTCTCCCTTTCAACAAATGAACAGCCACTTGCTTCTTGATCTCACTCACTCTCATGTCTCGTACGTGAGAATGACTATCTCAGGGACATTGTACGTCAAATTATCCACCGAAGAGTCGCAACGAAATGACATCCTACTTAGATTCTGAAAGAGATTGCATATTTGATGGGCATGTCGAGAAACCCTTTTTCTGAAAATTTGATGTTTATATGATTGTTATATTTTACGATATATATATTATTTAAAACTTGGATTTTATGGATAAAAGAGCCATGACTTTCTGTGAAAGGACACTGTTTTGCTATTCATTTTAATATATACTCAATACTGCCACTGTAGTCCAATCATATACTTCAAATATGGTGCAAATATATAAATAGTCTCTCTGTGACCATCCAATATTTGCCGTTAAAAAAATTACTAGGACAGGGCTTTCAAATTTGCTCAGCTTCATCCGCATTATGCAGACTCTGCTTCAGATTGCCTGATAAATTTGTGATAAGATTAGGCCTTGCTTTGAGCAATGTGAGCGTAAACTTGGTCCAAACTTCAGGGCTCATAAGTATTATAATTTCTTGTTCTTACTACGCCATCTTTTGTATCCCTAAATATCCCTACAACAGACTGCTATGAACATAAGAGGAAAGATTTCCTGAATTGCGATCAATAACTTATCCTATCACAGTTTCCATTATAGTCAGTAACTCGCAAGTTTCAAATCGTCGTGTTTGTGAAGAGGATTACAGCATTTACACTACAATCGATCGTACCTTAGGGAGCTGCGCAAAGCATTCGCGTTCTGTATGGAATTTCGTGAAAAAGCTCTGCCTTTGGAAAGCCGTAGCTATAGGTATTTCAGCGAAGAAAGACCCGAGGCGGGGGCTTGCCGTCACATTCCTTATCTAAAGCGAGATCCCGCTACGGTTATGAGTGCCATCAAAAGCATTGCGATAACGCATGTAAGCCGGGGGAGGAGCGTTTAGAGTGCGCCCTAGGGGAAATATCCTTGCCGTTGAGGTCCAGGGGCGCGGGTTACTTATGGTATAGTCATTTAAATATTTCGAGACCCCTGGGCCTCGTAAAGACCAAGAGCATTTGACTTTATTTGCTCCTCTATTAATGGGTAAATAATGTCAAAATCTGTATATCGTGTGTATTGAAACGGATAGCGAGATTTTTTAGCGAAAAAAGGTCTCGTTAGTAAAATAAACGTGAAAATAAAATAGCCACGAGTTTCATTTTTAGCTAAGACAGGCCATTCATAGTAAAACATATTTCTATTGAAATGACGTTGATTTTCATTACTTCTCCTCTTATTCAATGGAATTAATAGCACACAAAACCTTGCATACTAATTTTTGTTTTTTAATAAATATCATTAAATGTAATCCCTCATTGCAGATAATATTTTAGTCGGTGCGATAACTTTGATATTTGACACTTTTGCCAGAGTTTCAAGAAAAAGGTATTACATAACAATGAAAAAAACACCTGAAGATAGAACTATGTTACGAAACCGATCGTTGTTTAATAAATCCTTGTGTTATTGCAAAGTGTTATTTTCATTATTAGAAAATGTTACAGTTGGATAAAGTAGAATCCGAGACGGTGTCTCGCATAAAGTTAATATTTTACCAAATAATTTCCTTGAATAGACGGTTGAGTGACTAATAACCATAGACATGGGGACTCAGTGTGATATTTTACTTCATAAAAGTAAATCTGAACACCACGTTAGCTTAAAATAATCTTCATATGTCCCTATGTTGAATAATTCAAGTAAACTCTTGTATGAAATCCATATTTACCGATGGCAGATGCATTGCTTGCCCAGATTGTGCGCCATTTTATTGTATCTCTAAACTTCGTATTAGTTTTTGGGTAAAAGAAGTAAATGGTACGCGGTTGTTATATCCTTCATTGAAGTGTCGTCACTGCTCGAGCTGATGCGATCAACGAAACTTTGGAAATTGTTATGTCATTAAAATATACCAAAAATAATAAAATCGGTCATGTCAAATAATTTATTAGTTTAGTATCCTCGGAGAACTTTATGAATTATGCATTCTTTGTGGTTATACATTAGATATCTTAGTATTCAAAACGCTCCTGGTGTGAATTTTGGGACAAGGCAGAGAAATGTAATGGCATTTTACATCATATGGAGTTAGACTATAATTCCTATTAAATTAGCTGTTCCAGCATATTAGATGAAAATTATTAGTGCTGTCCTCATTGTCTAACGTATTTTTTAGTCTTTCATGCATGCTATTCCTTCATATATTTGTTTAAAAAATGTTATATCAGATTTTTCTGAACCGTAAATTTCGAAATCTGTAGTTGCAATGCCTTTAATGGTTTTCTGCTGTGGATAACGTGCGTCATTGTCATGTCTTGAAATTTTGGCTGTGATGCTGGCGTTCGAATTATATCATGTGTCCAAGACATTTGGTCCTCCCCCACATCCGATTTGTGCTATCCGAAACATCTCAAAGGCGTCTCTCCCGGCACTCTAGTCCCCTTTGGCAGTCCCCGCACCCTTGAGGCGCGGTGCCCGTTTCGACCCTCGAAGTCGTTTATTTTTATGGAGTTCGATTACATGCGCAGCAATCGCTCCCTTATGGAGGAAATTTTCCCGGAATGGATACTGAAATCGGCTTGTTTATTCTGAAGGGGCATGCTGTGTTAACGGTCATTGTGTTCGCAGCCTGGAAAGTTTGGAACGAGAATGGAATGTCCCCCACTACAGCGATACCAAATGTTTATCGAAACCTTCATTGGTTGAGTCCATAAATGCAGGTGTAAATGCACATAATCCGAATTAAGTCTCAATGGACTACTTCTTTTTTCGGGATTCATTCTGCGATGTTAAAATTGCAAAAAACAATAATTCGCTGGTCCTCCTGCCAGCTTCATCAGGTTGACTGAACTGTTTCTTTAGTCTCGCTCGCCTTTATATATGAGTGAGGACTCCCACTGTTGAGGGAATTTTTAAAATTGAAAAATTCATTTAATATTTCTACTCAACGTGTAACCGTCTTCTCGTTCGACGCTCCCCGGTCTCTTCGCAATTTCTATAACCTTCCTGATTAATCTTGGATAATAGCGTACCTCCTTTGATATTAATTTTGTCTCCTCAAATATATGAGTTGGGCCGCTGAGATGGTGTTCAGCTATTGCAAAAATGCTGTAATTATTATTTTTAAATGCCCGTTGATGCTCTTGGAGGCGTATTTTTAGGACTCTGCATGTCTGGCCTACAAATGGATGTCCACAGCTGCACAAATCTTTATATATTCCTCCGTAGAGGTTCAATCCCGAAAAAAATAACAGTCAACACTACGTCCGCGGAAGCCTACGAGCTAATCTCAATGGAGAAGTCTACTTAGTCCCAGAATCATAATATTTTACGGTGAACACTTCGATTTTATGTCATGTTCCTTAAGCAAGCATTTGAAAATTAATGATGGATTTGATTTCAACCTATATTCTGGGTCAAAGAATAGGATGCGTCTCAAACGACCGCTTTTGCGCCAAAGTGCATCTTCCCAGAATGCACCGTCACCTGCCGTTTCTGATCCAAGGCCGTTTTAAAACTTGCCAAACGCATAGTTCATTTTCATTCAAGTAATTTTGATCCCCGAACAGACCGAGTGGAATCTTTGCTTGACACTTTCGGAGCCATTCAACGAAGAAAGAGACATGCGGCTATCATCTCGTTAAAAATGCAAAAAGCAGCATCCTCAGTCATAATGAAAATGAATTGTATTTTACATTAAAGGTTAATTTTTCCCATCTTTGATTAACCCGGTAACTTCTCTGAGAAGTTTAAACAAATCTAATGTTCGTTAGTTGCAACTGATGCTGTCGATTAAGTTATACCGACCAACGCGTATCTATCATTGCTCCAAAATATTTTTAGACGGTGTTTTTCCTTCCAATTCATGGAAAATAGATTTCGTGGGTTGAATAAAGCAAAAATTACGGAATATCTACAATACCTATCTTATTCACAGCATTCTTAGCTAACAATCACTTCAAAAGTAGATTCACTCCGAAAAACCTTTTAAAATAAAGCGTGTTCATCATTGCTTTTGTACAAAATGTTCTAATATCAAATAAATATATGTATTAGTAATAAAACTATATATATATATATATGTATATATATATATATATATATATAAATAAACTATGCCACAGGTGGGGCGGAATGAAATATAAACACATAAAAAAGAACACACACTATAAGTTGATATTTCGGTTGCTCTAGAACCTTTCTCAAAGATAGACGGATACAGAAATGTGATGGACAGATTTCTGTATCCGTCTATCTTTGAGAAAGGTTCTAGAGCAACCGAAATATCAACTTATAGTGTGAGTGTTCTTTTTTATGTGTTTATATTTCATTCCGCCCCACCTGTGGCATAGTTTATTTATATTATCGCGTGTGTGATTTTCCACGAACTCGTATATATATATATATATATATATATATATATATATATATATATATATATATATATATATATATATTCATACAATCATAGGAAATGGAAAGGGATAGGAACACATAAAAGGACGAACACAGGGTTTGGTGGGGAAGATGAAAATGTGTCGAATATATATATATATATATATAGTTTTATTGCCTATACCATATATATAAATGCCCATATTGTCACGCCCAAACCTTCTAACTGTAATACACAGTAAGCATAAGAAGACTGCTTTTTCATTCGCTCTGTCTGTTCACTCTTCATGTAGAGAATATTCACACTTCCTGCGTAAGTGGTGACGTGAATTTGACTTCATCTCCGCTCAATGTACTCTAAGTACGAAGGGGAGATAGGTAAGAAGGGAATTGCCAAGCTCAAAAACTGCCTAAATCTATAGCACAGGCTCCTTAGCTGTATCGCTGCTGATTCACCTTTCCCCGGTTCTCTCCAATACCCCAGTAAAAAAAATATGTGACGAAGGATCTTATTAAGCATATCTATCTAATTTGCAATACCCTGATTACAGAAAGTTAATTAAATTCTTCGGAACGATCAATAAAGTCGTTTCCGCGTAGAATAGAGGAGGTAAATGATAACGAGCTATCGGAGCTGTTATTTAAGGTGCTGGAATCCATACATTATTTCTTGTTATTGTAATAACGAGAGCTACGAAAGATTTAGGAGTGGTAAGAGCAACTACGGAAATTGGGGCGTAGCAAATTATCACATAAGAAGGAGTGAATAGGATAATATCTTCGTTGATAGTGGCAGAGTGATTCTTAAGTACCTAGAGAAGTAACAGGGACATGTGACAGCCACAATACAAGGCATCATTCATCTTTACAATTTCAAAAACTTCATTCCGATATATTTTCGGCATTCCTATGCAATAGCTGCGTAAACTAAGGAGGGAATATTTTTTATTGATGTCCATTGTCCCATTCAAATGTATGGTCTATAGAATTTCATTTTCCACCCTAAGAAGAAAATATGTGACTAAAACGTATTGCCTCACTGTGCAATTATACGTTAAAACATGATCATTTCCATGTCATAGGATCGTGTCTTTATTCCGATAAACCCAATTCCTAGTAGACATTAGGTACGGTAATGAAGTTGGCCTATTCTTTTAAACTATTGGAATTAAAAAGTTAAATTCTTAAAGTAATGAAGACATCATACCTGAAATCAAAATTATGAGAGCATATTCAGATTAATTAGCCCTACATAAGGAAACTAGGTTATCTAGTGATAAAATTCAGTCAGATCCCTTAAAACATCTAATGCACACTTCTCATTAGAAAAAGTAAATACATGGAAATGATGTAAAACCTGGTTAACGGAAGGGAATTTTTATATTTTAACGTTAAATTCTAAAAAAAAAAGAATTGCAACTGACTTTTGCATATTTTATTTGCAAGGCATCAAATATGTAAAAGGGCAAATGTGCCAGTCACAGATACGAAATATTACTGATTTATTGCTTGAAAACACTTTTTACGTCTGCCATTCTTGTCCTAGATGGGAATATTTGCGAATAAAATCTTGGGCTGCGAGTTGCCATATTTTTAATAATGAAAAAGGGCTTGTTATATCCTTGAAATACATTATTATTCATTAATATTATATGGTTAAAAGGGTGAATACATTCCAAATTCTTGTTTATTCTAAGATTCCTACTGCACGTAAACTTAAGCTTTCCCAGCATAGGGATCGGCATGATGCGTCAACTGTCGTCACGAGAGTAATTCACTCACTCGACGTCGCTACTGTATTTTTGGCACGATTCAAAATCTTCATCTTTCAACGCGTATAGCAATGAAGCCAAGAAACGTAGAGAAGTGGGACCAACTGACATTTCCTGTCTCGTGTCAAGTTATCGTACTAATTATGGAAAACTTGTTTTTTAAATTAGTAGACTGTTGCTTCCACTGCACCATTGGTTTAATTTTTCGGATGTAAAATCCTTTTTTTTTGGAATTGTGAACAAAAGAAGTGTCCATGCCGCATAGTTATATTTGTCCTATAATGATAAAGCAGACCTGCGCAGCAGGGATATGGGGTAGAAGAGGAGGGGGCGATGGGAAAGGACGTATGGGAAGAGAGGGAGGCAACGAGAGAGAGAGAATGTGAGGCGAGAGAACCAAACTATTTCGCGAAACAGGCACGAGGCCCACTCCCGCAAGGCGAGTGTTAAAAATCACCCATCGATATGACTTTATGAGGGAACTTATCATAAGGTCTCGTTGTGAGACGAGTCGAAACGGGACAGCATATAGTTGTGAGTCATCGTACTTCTCGAAACTCTTGTTTAGGCAGCAAATAGATAGTTTTTTTGGCTAACCCTCCAAACTAAACAAGCTTCTTCCCCCATTTTGTAGGATTTGTAACGTTCCTTAGCCCACGTCCCAAATTCGACCCATGCGTAGCGCCAAGAATTTTTGCGAGAACAGTAAATTGAGCCTTAAAATTCAATCAATTGAAAATGTATCCCTAGTTTCGGTGCTGTAATAAGATTTTAGGATAAATGCTTTGATAAGCTGAAAAGCGATTACCGATTTTTTTTAGCCACCGCTCAAGTTTAACTTCAAGGTTAAAAATCTTAGCCTTTATAAACTATGGTGCTCGCAGATACGAAGGGACGGAATGCTAATGGAGTCACACTTAGCCGAGGAAAATCGCTTTACGGAATTTGTTATTCAAAACTTCCCGGCATTCTTCATTTCCTTCACTCTGAGCGCGTCTCAGACCTTCGCCTGTCAACCCGCGGCGGAGCCGAAAGCTTATCCAATAACGGAGGCGTTAGACTGTGTAAAGCAAATGGCGGAGGGTGGAGGGAGGTAGATGGAAGAGGAAGTGAGCGCAATAAAGCACGGGAAAAGGAAGGGCAGGAGAGAGGGTATGAGGTCCTTAAGGGAAAGAAGGAGGAAAAGGGCTCGAGGTAGAAAACCCTTAACCCCCCCCCCCAAAAGGATAAAGGGGTGAGAGGTGGATTGGGGAAAAGAGGTAGGGAGAGGTAAGGAGGGTGTGGATACGGGAGGGCTGGGAGTAAGGTCGTCTAAGATTTCCATAGCGGTGGAAAGTTGTTAAAGATTTGTTACCTAATTAGCTGCGAATGCCCCCTGAGGGTCTTTTTCCCCTCAAAGCAATTAAAGGAAATGTTTAATTTATGCAAATGAGTTTAGGATCGACGGAGGGAGAGGTTTTTTGAGCGGAGGAGTAGTTTGGTGAGCAGAGAAAGAGTGGTGGTGGTGGTGGTCCAAGGATCTTGAAGGGGGGGAAGGGGGGAAGTGGGCGGACTTTGGGAAGAAGAGAATGGGGAGAGGAAATGGAGAGAAAGGGTTTTTTGAAGGAAAGGAGTTGGACCGGATGAAGGGGTAACTCCTCCGCAAAATATTTCTTTTTTGTTCCGGAGGGTGGGTAAGATTTGTCTTTCTACGGAAGGTGGGAGAACGATAAGGAGTTTTTTTTATTAATACAAGCCGACTTTAGATGGCGTTTCGGTAGCTTTGCCACCAGGGAAGGGGGGAGAGAAGCAAATGAGGAAGGAAGTTTGCGGAGGGGGAGTTGTTTTGTGACCCCTCCTTCTTTCCATTGCAAGAGCGTAATTCCCTTCGACGGCACTCCAGCCAAAAGTTCTAACAGAGCCTTAAATTGTGTTCGCCCTTTCCCCTAACTCTCCGATCATTGCTAGCATTTCCCCTCGTGATAGTTTCCCACTCCCTCCACTGGGAATGGATCAGCGTAGAGTAGTGAATGGTGGTACCCAGGGAGCACATCCATACGTCTCGTGAGTTGACTGCCCCTTTGAGAAGAAAAGAACTTCAATTAACACATCCGCAATGGGGGTTTATCACGATTTTTGCTTTTTACTTTATCGTGCAGGGGACCATGACAAATGATCATTTGCAAATCATCTCTTACAGATTCCAAAAATTGTCGGAGATATTGGAGTCTAAAGTTGAATGGACGGGCAACCTTCCCATAACGGCCGTGACGTCATTTCATCCGTCGCTTCTTCCCTCTTCTTCCCGGTACATTCTAAAAGATGCCTTAAAAAAGGCTTTTGTGAAGATGTCCACTTCTGCAAATACAGCAGTGTAAGGATTTAGAAAATACTAATTTAAAATATCTGTCTTCTCCGGGACTCGAACCACGGGCTCGATCGAGGGATGAAATGACGTCATTGGTCGTTTTGCGGAAACGGAAAAAAATTCAACTTTCTACGATTAGTTATTTGGTTATTAGGACTTAATATTTCGAATCCACTCCGTAAATCTATGTGAAAACCTTAGCATATTTGATTTCAACTGAAATATCGAAAAAACATTCGAATGATAATCCTCCATTGTTATTGATGTTATGACAATAAAGACTACTAGATAATGAAGAGCTTTAGTTTCTTTGAGGTAAAAGAAATAACTCTTTTAAGCATGTGATTTCAACAAATTATAAAATATTTATTAGAAAGAAGACTTCCGTGGAGTGGCTTAGATGAGTCTGGTCTTCCGGGTTCTCTTCCACGTGGTTTCATCATTGTAGACGACATGTTTCTCAAACGTTCCAGTTTCCTTATTCAGGTCCGGAGTCACTTCATACCTGAAGAAGCAAACGGGAATGTTAGCGAAACATGTAGTCTACAACGATGAACCCACGCGGAAAAGAACCTGAAAGACTTGTCTCATGCAAAATATTTGATTTACATTCAATCGTGACTTGTGAGTACCTACAAAATGGGTGATTTCAGTTCCTATCGGCGAGTTACCGAATGTTTCGCCAGTTCCGAATTTTGTTCCATTTCCTCGTTCGCGTGCGCTTAAATGCACTGATGTGTGAGGACCTGCGCCAATTTCAACACCTTGAATGGAAAGCCGCTAAGGTATTGAAGTCAGTAGGAGAATTGTTGTAAACATAGAATATTGAATTCGCTTTGAAAGGTAGTTTTTTACATAGCATACGAGAATTTGCTCCACATTCATAGGTGACTCGGCTGGAGAGTAAATGCATTCGGATAGGAACGTAAGGAAATGTGGAAGGTACAAGAGGGTCTTGCCGTAGGAACTTGCCTGTTGTTAACGCAAGAAGACAAGGAGGCCACGGTTTAACATCCCATCTGACTGACAGAGTACTGCACTGAAGGTGCACGCTTATTAGCACCAAAATATTGCTAGAAAAATCTCAATCAGGCGAGTTATGTGCCGACTCGGGGCATATATTATTTAAAGTCCGCACCACACCCCCAGAACAGGCTGAACTAACAAAATAAGAGAGATACTTTGTCGGACATAAAGATATCAGGATTTCGTTTTTCCTTTCGCCATAAATGACCCAGATCGATACACTGATCAATCGATGTAATATCACTATTCGTCCACGCCTCCTCTCGATAACTTTTGCATTCCCTATCATGGGGAATTGTTTTTTTACTCTTCGCCTCACGCCTTCTTGGTGCTCACAGGGTAGTGTGTGTATAGAGATCAACGGTACGACTCGATTTGCTATTAAATAACTCCTTCACAACTGGGACTGTACTGAGATCATTTGGGTCCTAGCACAGAAATATTTCTTGGCAGAGTACAATACCAAGGAAAGACGCACGTAATGTTCAAAAACTTCTTCGAGTGAGCAGTGAGTGTGACACAACCAATGGGAGGACTATTTTAGGAGCCATTTGAGACTCGAGCACTATACGCTAGGCTTAGGTGACTTGAATAGTTCAGGATTCAGGATAAGTTTCAGGATGACGCGGAGGATTTTATTTTAACCCCTCACTATATCTCAGGAACTGATAGATACGACAACATAAAATAGACACACTGCCTAGTTGATAGGTACAAAAATTCCTACTACTTGGTCATCGCCTAAATAGTAATTTACTATACTCTCCAACCTTCTGTTTAGTATTCTAAGCAAAACTTTTGCCGTATGTGAAATTAAACTAATTGTTCTCTACTCCTCGCATTCTGACGCTTTCTTCTTCTTCGGGATAGGAATTAATACTGTTTTTCACGAAATCCTCTGGCCATGCTCCTTCCTCGTAGATCCTACGTAGCAAAAATAAAGAATTCTCTCTTAGTACGAGATCAATCCGGCGATAGAGATATTCAGATATGCCAATACTTTTTATAACACTCTATGAGCAGAGACTTTTCTATTAACTAAATTTCTACTATCAAGGAGCGTACGTACAAAGCACTAAGTAATTACAATACTAGCATTACAGATCTGATAGGTACAAAAATAGGCAGGTAGGAGTGTGGCACTAAAACACTATTTTAACTTGCGATTCACTTTTGCCCTCTTCCTATTTCATTTTCCTATTCCTTTTCCCTTTTTATGGCTAGTGTCCTATCAATCCCTGCCACACGTTCTGGCATGGGAGTATGTGCCTAGCTGGAGATTCTAATCCAAGCCCGCGGCGTCCATTCTAGTGCGCAGTGCCTAGCGTGCAGCGTCCGAATCGAATGTAAAGCAACTGCGTGGTTGTGTTATGAAGTGACAAGCGGACTAAAGCAAATGTAAAGCGCTCTTCGTGTCTGTAAATGTGAGAGTTTCAACTTTGCTTAATGGAACTAGGTCACTGGAACATTACGATCCGATTTTTTGAGATCTGAGATCCCATGGTTAGCCATTTGTTCATAAAAGCGTCCCTATTTCATCCTCTTTGGAAATTAATTTCAATGGGAGGAAATCTTTGAATCATGAATTGGTGAGACATCAATTTTGATAATTATTGGACAGTTTGTGTCGAAAATGTTTAGCTATATTTTAATTTCTCCAATAACAAGTAGGCTTCGATTTTTGAATGAGCCACACATACTTCAATATATATTTTAAGGCTGTAATTGTATTTATTATAAATTTTAATTTTCCTCTTTCTTGTTAATGTTTTGCTTTTCGTGTTCATAGTTACTAATTTATTAGTGGTCTTTAGTACTTACCTCACGGCAAGATATTATGCAGTTAAAATTTTGTATCAATGCATATCTACATGTACGTAGGTCCTGCTGATTTGGCATGCCTATTATCAATTTCAATTGTCAAAAGAATTAGTGATCGCGTTAAAGATGAGTGCATACAACCCTGACTTTGCTGCTTCATTTCGTTTGCTTATCCAAACCTTCATTTGCCTTCACTGAACATTGGCCAATTTTCTTTCCTTTCCCGCAGAGTTACGAAAACTATCCTTTGCTCGTAGACATATTTGCAGTGATCTGTGTTCACTAAGAAGCTAAGCATTTCATTCCACAAGAAAGTCTCCTTTCTTCCCTTTATTATAACTTCTTAGGTGCCTGCATCGATAGCATGCCATAGATGGCGCCTGCTTAAAGTTTTTAGAACTTTATCCGGGGACAAAAGAAAACTCCCTTTCTGAGGTAAATGAGAGGAACACTTGATAATGAGGTAATCAACCAAAGTCTCCTAAGTCGCGAAGAAGGCTTCCTTCTTCCTTGAGTGGAAGGAGGTGAAGAAGAAATACTTAATTGAGCAGCTTGTGAGGTAGCTAATTAAATTTCTTGCGTTAGAGAAAGCTTTGCTCACGTTCCCGTCTTCAGCGTTCGTCAGTTCTGCAAGGTTCATCAAGATTGGAGCAATATTATCCCCTCCTCAAAGTTCTTTCTCTTAATAACCCACTCAATTATCTCTGCATCCGTAGAGGACACATCGTGGTGCCATATATTTACCATGCATATTTACCTTCATTTGATCAGGCTGTAAATTAGCACTGAGCAAAGCATTGATATAAAACTTTACTCAGAATAAAGTTGCAGCGTTATAACTATTGGTGCATTATCATCAATGCACGATAATTATAAGGTATGAGACAAGTTCACTTGTGCCTTTGTCTTTCATGTACTACTCCTGTTAACGTTAGGCAATAAGTGCATGCATTTTATTCATTTTTATTCCCCCATTGTTTAGTTTTGTTACCTTCATTAGTGCACATTCACATATTTGAAAACAATGCAAATCGTTTTGAAATTTTCAAAATCTGGGAGATAAAGATTTATCCAATACTATTTATCAGCTTGTTTTGTGGAGAAAAACATAAGAGCACTGATTGTAGAGAAAATAATTATCTTATAGAGGAAAGCCTTCAGACTGTTTGAAGCTTTGATGATGGTTGAAAAAAGATTTTATGCTTTCCTGGCAAATGCTTCGCGTAAAATCTTCTTCTGATGTCCACTGGATTAATTTAGTACTTTTTACCAATTCAACCCGGTGGAAATCACAAGAAGAATTTATTTGATGATGGTGTTGGTCAATTGTGAAACCAATATTTGAAAGCAGATATCTGCTATTGCATTATAGTCCAAAATATCTCCAATTAATCAACCAACTCCTTATTGTTTACATAATTGTAATGGTTCATCAATGGTTTCGAATCAAATAAAGTTATTATCAGGGGAAAATATAGGAAAAAAGGAATAAGGAGTTATGGTATACCTTCTTTCCTTGTTGAGAATACTTCTGTAGAGAAGACATCGTAACATTTACGAAGACATCGCACAGGTAATTTGCTTCCGTTAGCTTCCAAAATACGCACCGCATAGAAAATTTGATCCTCACAACTCACTTCCTTAAGAAATAGTGCAAATGCTGCCATTTGGCTAGGATTTACGGTGGAAAAACGGGAATGTCGTAAATATGTTGATAAAGTTTGAGGGCAGTTCATCTATTCCGCAAGGTTTTTTTAGAAGCAGTCTTGAATATTTTATCTCCTTTTTACGTGATTGCTGTAGTTCTGTATTAATAATAAACATTCTCTGTATGTAACGTATGTTAATTAGACTACATATTTGCATTATTCTTACCTTTCCATCAATCCTCTCAACTTATGATACATCATTAGTTGAGAGGATTATGGACATGCCTCACTTCAATTTTTAATTCACCATTTCATGCGCCGTAAGATAATCTTCCTGGATACGACTTAAACTTCTGGCATCATCTTAAGTTGGGTGTACCAAAAGGAACTCGGGCGTTATTCCGCTTGTATGTTAATTCTCAATGATGCCCCTGGTATTTTAATTAAAGATTCCAAGCATGGCGTCGTAAGTCTTGCTAAGTAGTCCTCAACGCTTCGTCTACGCTGGATCTGCTTCATGGAGGTGAATAAGGAAAAGAGGAGCGTCACGAAAAGTTTATAAGAAAATTTCTCTACGAAATGTTCACCATGAATCATTCCGGAAAAAAATATCCCTCATTGAGAGACATACAATACAATTGCAAGGGAAAAAAATATTCTGAGTGCTTGTGATTTTATCAGAGGTTAAATACAACACAAGAATAAATGATATATCTCAATATATCCAACGGATTTCTATGAAATTGAGTGTTTTTTGGTCATAAATTCAGTATTTTTCATGTTTACTGGTAAATTAAATTACAGAAACCTCTTACATGCCTCAATAAGGGCAGGGATGCAGTGTTTTCTTTCAGGATATACGCGCATTTTTTTATTTATATGAACTCCAGGTATTTGAGACCCTCACCGTTCACATTTACCCCTTTTGGCTATGCATTTCATAGAAAAGTGGCAGCTTTTAAAATCTGATATCTAAAAAAAAACATTTAACTCACTTATTCATGATCCATATTAGCATCAACCTGTACTTCTTGTCCAAAAATGAATGACTGGAATTTGTTGTCTGCAATTATATTGTGAACGTATTAAGCTTATGTAAAGTGAATAAGAAAGCTTATTGCTCCAAGTAAGTAATGGAGTTGCCAGATTTTACGAATAACTTCCGCGTGAACATATTCTCCTGGACCGCTAACATTTGGCTTGTCGAGCAAAAGCGGAGGCCATTGTGCTACACAGGCTTCTCAATTCTTGTGAAAGTTGCACCAGAATTTATCAGAACACGATGTTCTACCCTCATGGTCCATCAAGGATATCAACAGAAGATAAAAAAGGCTTCAAGGGCACACTGCTCATGAGGATAAATTCTTTATCATCCCTAATACCTAGATAGGCTGGACATTGAAGTATGCCAAAACTACGGCGATGGAATACGAATTATAATTTCACCACCGTATTTTGCGGCAAAATGAACAACTGCAATTGCCAGATTTGATCTCAAGAACGTATTCGTTCAATCTTGTACAAAATATCAAATTATCTTCACCATAGTTTATAGCAAAACTCGCAATGGCTTTTTTATCATAGGTAAAAGAACACAAAAAAGAAAAACAAACTTGTATCATATTCTATAATAATCGGTATTTACGCTTCAAACTTAGTGATTAGAGCAATGATTATTATGTAAGACTTCCAACGACATTTAAGAAAAATACTGGGTGATTTTCACACTAAATGTGATCGTGGGCTGTCCAGGTGCGACACAATGTGGACAAATCATGAAAAGATAAAACGAGAAATAAAAACTCCAGATCACTACCATCAAATTACGACGCAGATGACGATGATATCCCGAGTCACATACAAACCAAAAAAGGAAGAATTGCAATATTTCTTCCGCATACAAAGAAAGTTACCAGGAGAATGGGTGAGATACGACAATGGTAAATGGAGCAGAATGAGTCAAGGAATGAGAAATTCTTCGCAGGAAGGGAGGCGGGGGAAAGGGCGTGTTGGGAGAAGGAAAGGGAAAGACGTAGGGAGGGGAGGAGGGGACAAGTTTCAGGAGGAAAGAAGAAAGGGTAGAACTCTCCTCTCGCCATATCTTTCCCTCTTTCTCGAGGGATCAAGCTTCTTGAATTTTAATGGTGTAGGATTTCCTGATGCCCCATAACGATTGTCTCAAAGGACTCCTCTTCCTCTCGTCTGGAACAAAGGGAGAGGAGTGGCTCGCGCTTAAGAACGAAGGGCGAGCAGTTTCTCGGAGGAGGGGACGGACTTTAAGGCGGTGTTCAAAGAGGTTGGGAGTTCGGGCGAGAAGAGTGTGTCGCCCGCAGAAGGAGGCGCCGCGGATCAAAGGAAAGGATTTCCGCGCGATGATTCCAAGAGCCCTCCCTTTCATTTCTTCTCGCGCCTCTCCCCTTACTAAGGCCGTGCGTCCATTACAATCACCATCGATAACACGCACTGATTTTTACATACGTCGTAGAATTTAAATTTATTTCATCAATTTATGAAAAAAAAATTAATCGGTTTTTATGGGAAAATTCCCTTTTAGAACAAAAACTTCCATTGACGACGAAACCCTAGAGCAAGTTGATGTTTTAATAAATAAAATTGGTTATAATCCATAGAATACACTTCGGTACATATCGCTAGTTACACTCTCTAGCGATACGGGAGGGAGATTATTTAATGCCGTATTTCTCACTATCACTCTTCAAGAGGTAACGTGCACCTTTTTGGATGCAAAATGTACGAAAGAATGACCGTTGACTTAAATTAGCCCGAAAATTAAGAATTGAGATAACGATAATATGGTAGTCACAAGGAAAAAACAAGAACATTCAGTGATTGCTTGAAAAGATCATAAATTTTACACAACGCAAGTTAGGATATTACGGTAATTCCTACTTTTATATCAGTTTCAAAATTGCCAACTCTCCCTTTATGTACTGGCTTTATCTTCTTTCAACTATGATTCGTTATTCTATCTGGCAAGTAGTGATTCTCCTTGTCATTAAAACCAAGGCGCTTAATTAGTTGCCGCGTCGTCTTGCGGTAGCTCGTGGTTATAATTGTGGCCAAAGATACCGTATTTTCAGTCTCTAGATTTTCTTATGCAGCTGTAGATATATGCCGCCGACGTATCTTCCGTCATCTTACCTCCAACTTGAACTAATTCTTCTGAAACAAGGCCCCGGGCAACATTTATTCGGGCAGTCCCAAACAATAGCGTCACCGTGGAGACGGGGTTGACGGGGTAACTTGGGGTAGAGAGGGTGGGATAAGGACGACGGGAGCGAAATTTGGGAGGTAGGATACTGAGTATATCAAAGTTTCCCACCTTTTATTATGATCATCGGGGACAAAAGGAGGGGTGAAAATGAGATAGGAGTGGAAAGGAAGGGGATGGAAAGAGAGCGAGGCAATTCATGGTAAGAGAGTGTATGTAGGGGTGGGAGAGGATTTAGTTGGTCTGTAGAAGTTGTTCCTGGAGCAAGGGGGAATGAGTCCGCGGTTTTCTTTCTCCTCCACCTCGCCGCTGAGATTTTTCGGGAAAATTATTGATGCCCAGAGTGTTTCGCGGATTATTTGTAGCATTCAGACATCCCTTACCTTGCCCTCCAGTTTTCCCTTAACGTTTCTTCCAAACGCTTTTTTTTGTACTCATAGTAAATTTTACAGTAAAATCAGTATAAAATTAGTGGCCAGACATTTCACTGAAGCGTAATAAACAGCAATGCAACAAAAGTAGTAATTGCACTGAGTACCTACTTGGTATCTCGGGAAAAAATACGAATTATTGTTATGCTACGGTAACAGAGTTGTAAATCATGGAAAATGGATTCTGTGAGCTCGAAATGTTTCCCCGTTCAAAGTTTCACGAGTCAATCAGTAAATCTCACAGTCAGGCATCTTACTGGAGAGGGTGAAACAAAAATTGGAATTCCACAGAGTGATTTGTATCTCAGCGAAAAATATACAAACATTATTTCCATGCTACGGCAAAAAAATTATTGATCATGTCAAATGTATCCTGTGACCTCGCATATTTTTGCTGTTTGATGTCATCAATTGATTATCAGTATTACTGGTTACGTTTTTATTTCGCCCAATAAAAAAATACAAACAGAGGCGCACATTAGATGTAATCTCTATAACATCTATATGCATGCATATATTCAGGTTCATAATATGCTGGTGAATATTTCCACCATGATTTTTTCTCCCTTATGATTCCTTCTTCAGTTGTTAATCCATCAGGATAATTTGTTAAATGCCTTTCACCTCTCTCTATCTTCTACCATTCCTCTTCATTTCCAAAAACCGTCCACATCCCATGTCCTCCATTATCTGCTTCCATCAAGATTCCGAATGATTCCATATTTTAAGAAATCGTGAAAGTTGTGTGATTTATGATATTTTTAATTTACAGGGGAAGAAAAATCTAGTCAGGGGCCTTGCTTTATCTCAAATAAACTCCAAATTTTGAGGTTCAAAACTGCAATAAATTGTTCAAACTCACATTGGCATCTTAATCAATAGAAATAATTAATCCAGTACCATCCAATATTTGATCCAGAATAAGATCTAGCATACGAGCCGGGACTTGATATTGACGATAGAAAAGATTTTATTTGTGAGGACGGAAAGGATTGACGATGAAAATGATTTTTTATATGATTATTGAGGATGGTATGATTTTAGCCGTCCGATATTTTACATGACCATTGAAATTATACTGGCGAAAAAGCATTATTTCAATTCGCATCATAGCGCATTTTTACTATAATTTTAAATTAACCAGTCAATGGAGTTAGGCGACCAAAACAACTGTTGGAACATTTTCATCCATTGCTGATTTCACAGCCAGAAAAGCACTAATAGCAGCAAGGAGGCATCACGGTTCAAAAGAGATTGTACCGCGAACATAAAGGTTGGCGTAGTTGTTCGATATTAACTTGATCCTGCTCGAAGCAATAAGCAAAATATTTCCGCATCATTTATGAAGTGAAGTAGTTCAACGAGTATGATAGCGATCATGCTTGTTGTTCAGCATGCTGGTTAAGTATCACACGGTACTGGAAAGCTATCATACTAGCAAGTATGGTGTATCAAGTATCGTGTATCAAGTATCGTGCGATATGGGCTTTTGGATCTCCTTCCATCTTTCAGATATCGGTGTGTTTGCCTTTGTCTTGCGATGAAGTGGATGTGAGAGAGGAAAAGAGGGTACGGGAGGTCAAATGAGGGTGAAAGATTAAGCTGAGGAGGTGAAGGAGGTCATCGAAGGCCAAGGGAGGAAGGAGGGAGGGAGAGGGAGTAAGAAGAACAACAAGTGAATGGGGATGACTCCTCGAATGAAATTGATTGAAGGGTCACTTAAGAAGAGGTCTTGAGCGGAGAGACACGGGAGAGAAAATGAAGATCAAATTTAAAGAACAATTAAACCAGAAGCTTATTCACGCAGCGGGAAATTCTCTGTATCATTGTTAAATGGTGATACAGGGGAAGCATGGCGCGTTAACAAAGGTTGTGAAGGAATGTTTTCATTCCGTATTTATGAATTACTTAACAATCGCATTGTTCTCGAGAATAATGGAAGGTATTTGCTTATAGTTTTATAAGGAGATGGGTTTTACTTTCATCTAAGTATGTATAATGAGCTTTCGAGAATGGGGTTAACTTTGAAGGAAATACCCCCATTAATATCAAGGCTCTCTTTATAAATATGTTTTCTATTTTCTCCTGGTTTTGGTCTTCAACGGTGACCCTGAAGATCTTCTAAAACTTTTATTACAAAAAGAAAGCCAACTCTTTTTCTTTTTCACTGGTTCGGATCCCACCTGGGGTAAATATTTTGTTTTTTCTTTTCAGATTGAGGTGTTTAGTTACAAAGCACGACATAACCTCATTATAAATTTTACCCAAAAACAAAATTACCTTCCTCTAATATAAAAAGTGGCTGAAGAGGAATAAAATTTGTGCCTTACTTTTTTAAGCCAATCTCAATATAATAGAGCACTTAATTTTTTTGCTTTCTAATTATTTATATACTCAGGCTACCGATGATTTTACAAGGGTCTATTAATTACAGTAATTTAATGTGTTGACTGGGATTATAAACGATCATTTTGACCAGAAAAGAGGTTTTCTTCTTTCTTTCAATAGAGAAATAAATATACGGTGCATATTGTCCCTTAGTTTCGTCTAGTCTATTATGGATATCTACAGAAATATAAAGTGACTAATGTTCGGCACACCCTTGATCATTTCCGAGAATTAAATTGTATCTACCCCTTCATTTTATATATGAAAGTCATTAACTGTGCTTTTTAAATTTCACATACGTTGAAGAAAGTAATCAAAGAATGAATGGATAATGTAAAAAATCCATTTCTTTCAATGCATGGTAGAATTGTAGTTTACGCTTGCCTATAGGGCTGTCACATTGATACATTCACGCACTTAATTGCACAAGGAGAGTCCTGGAGGGACTCACAAGCAAATAACTCACAAATTCGTCCCGTGTAACCAACTCTGAACATGATATGACAGCACACAATGCATTTAATGCTTGTCCGTGGGGCTACTTAATCGAGAGTGGCGTTTGTGGTGTTGAGCACCGCGGTTAAACTTCGGTGAATGGAGCTACCATCGAAAGTCTTCTCGTGGGGTTCTCTCGCTTGATGTACTGGAAAGTATGTACCTACCCGCGTCTCCGCTTTTAATCTCTCCAGCACTTTTGACCGTGCGTCCCTCCAGGTAGAGGCCCATATCTCAACTCCCCGCGCCAGTCGATGTGAAAGCCACGTATGCACAAAGGCGGGCTCCGTTATTGGCCCGGCCGCGACGGGAGCACGGTTTCGAGGATATCGCATTGTGAAAATTCCAGATTAATGTCTTTGAAGTATGTAGTTTGCGTTCACGGGTGGAAGGTTGTGGGATTGGGGGGGGTGAATATAAAAGCCCTTTGTCTTTTCCCTCCACCCGGGTAAACGTGTGCTTGAGGTTGAAAACTTGGGAGTGCTGAAAATACTCCAGACCTTATCACCCCTTTTCTATACAGTATCCTAAGCACATTTTGGCGCGGGATATGTGACTTTTCGACAACCATTTCATCCTATAATATGGTTCTCTGGGCTAAAAGCCGGGGATATGAAATTGGTATCGTTGAAATTATACGGATCATGACAATCAAAGTAAAAAAATTTTAACCGGAGTGAACATATTTGGCGCACTTGAACTCCATCCATGCGAAAACTATTCACCAACCTCTTCACGGTATATTTACGCGTGACTTCAGTGGCAGAACTGAATCATTTAAGGAAAACGATTAAAGAATAATCGTGGAGTCCTTTGTTTAATCTTCCTAGGAAAGTATCTTCACCGAACATTGAGACCCCACCCCATTAGGCTTTCCACAATCAGACCGGCGTAGCTTGGTCCCTTGAAATCACAAGAATACATGATACTCGCACTCACTTTTTTGATTCCTGCCATTGGATCATGCTTTCTGGGATCGATTTGGGGAGCGTTCAATTCAATGAGTTGTAGTCAGCGAACACGAACGATGGAAAGATGTGTGTGGGCGAATCGTTCGGTGACCTAGCGGTTGGTACAAATATTCACGGCCGAATTTTTTGTAAATAGTTCAAACGAATTAATCAAAATACTTTATTAAAGAGGTAATTTATGTACTACGGAGTAGTATAAAACTTTAAATCACCCATGTTTGATGCCTTTGATGAAAATAAACACATCAACCGAAATGATACGCGCGATCACCGAGTTTCTTTTCTTCTTAATTGCACTCTCCAGCCCACATCAAAGATGCTCCCGTTCTGTTCTGAAATGCGAAGGAATCAAAACTATAGTAAAGTTGTGTTACAAAATGAGCGACGCAATAAAGCGAAAGAAAAGTTTTATTTCTTTAGTTCATAGAGCTAGATCATCATACGATGAGAAAAGTTTTGGTGAGTGATTACATAGTGAGAATTTCAATTGCAATTTCAAATTTAGTTACCGCACAACGTTCAAGCGGTAACTTTCAAGCCACTTCAGTGGTGTATTAATTGTTCTAGTCAATGTAAATGCCAATTTTTCAATCACTGCATTGAACAAATTATATGGCACAAAGCCACGCGCACGGGTATATAAGATATATCTTTGCACCCGTGCACGTTAACGTTAGTCGTTCTCGAGCGACAGTATTGGGTTCAACCTCCGCGACAGTAATTACGAATACCTCTCCTGTGCCACAATGTGGACTACGGACGAAAGCACCTATTTCGCATAAATCCACAAAGAAATTCGCCTTAAATTAAAATGGCTTTGTGGTGTAACAAGTTAACAAACCTGACTGTCAATTGGGAGATTTGGGATCGAATCCCGGTTAAGTCAGTTGATTTTTTCAGGAAAATTTCATTCCATTGGTGCATAATCTTGCTATATTCAAAGTAACAGGGAATTCAAAGCACTTATCATTTAATGCTCTCGTCAGACCAATTTTAGATCAAAACCGTAATCACAGAAGACTGACCCTCATTAGTCGGAGCTAATTTTGACAAGTCCTCAAGCGCGTTCGCAGACATCTACGAAAACCAAGAATATAGTTTGGAAAACTAGGTTAGTTGGATATTTTGCCAACAAATATTGTTTTCGTTATTCCGTAAATGTGAATATTAAGCCCCATTAGAGAACTGATTTTTTTACAAATGAAGAGATTATTAATACCCGCCGCCGCTGCTGAGCAAGCAAAATTCATTTTGTGGGTATCATCTATATCTTTGAATAAGCTAACAGTGGATAATATCAGTCATATTTCTCGAACGATTGACCCATTTTTATGTTAATCGAGCTTACGACACTAACGGCCGAAAATCATGGTAAACCATGGATACTTGGTGGAATGAAGTCACGTAGATACTGAATAGGAGCTCGTCGACAGCGCTATTTGGGCATCCGCTCTTAAACTTTCACAGCCCTTTACATCACTTCTCCCCTTACCGATACTGTTGGTCCCCGTTCAACTTGTATAACCTTCTCCGCCGCACCCTACACTCCCCCCAGCCGAGCGGTCCCTTTCATCAATGGCCCGCCAGCAATTTGGGCCTCGTCGCTCGCATGGAATTCAGCCTCCTTTAAAGCTCCAGGTGGAATTTGTCAAAGGGAGATCTTTCGTCTTTTTTCACTTCTTAGGTTGCGCGCGTGTACGCATGGAGCTCCTCAGATGTACTGCGGGGGGCGGGGGAAGAAATTATCGGCGGCGTAGTAAGAAGACGGGAGAAGCGGAATTTTCGGCGAGCATCCCGCCGTTCCGGTGTTTCGTAACCCTGGAGGGGATTTTGGCCGGAGGGAGGGAAGGTCGGGGATGAATCTGTCAAAGCCGTTTTGAGGTGATTAAAGCTTGTTAAGGTAACGACCACTTAAAGGTGCCAATTACACGGGGGAGAACGCTGCAATTTATGCCGGCGCAATAATTTTCTTTTATGTTTGCGGCTCCGCCGAGGGCTCGGAAGATTTTGTGGGTTGAAAGACACTTAAAGAGCATTCTCCTTCTTCCATCCTCAGTTCCTCGCCATTCGCGGAGGCATTAAAGGTGAGGCGATAACCATATTTCAATTTCCAATTTATTGGAACGGCGTCACAATGAAAATTTATGATTTAACGTCGTGAGTCATCAATTTTCGCTCCAGTTAGAGTTCATTGATCTTGAATCCTAAATATAATTTTGAAACATATTTCTTTTCACATAAAATGTTTTCCGTTGAGTTTTCCTTTAGTTATGTCATACAAATGCATAATCCCAGGCAGTCAAGTGAGTGAGTTTTTGCTACTTCCAATTCCAATTATAACTGAAAGTCATGAAAAATCAACGTTTTTTTTGTAAAATATAAATATCACGCTGCTAAATTTTATTGAGTCGTAGTCCATAGAGTAGGTACCTTTAAATTTGGAAATTTGTACCATATGTCTATCATTTCCGCTAATTGCCTGGATAATTATTGACAGGATACCATTGGGTAAGAGATACTATTTACTTGCCTTTTCGGTGACTTAAAACAGTACATTTGTTTTCAAAATTACATTCCTGATGAGCTTTTAAAAAAATTGTCCGTATCATAAGCCTAAACCACCATTGAATATTTTTAAATTAAACTTCTTAGGAAACAATATCACTAAATAGACTGAGAGAAGGAATTATACTTTCCACTTTTCGACTGTCCACGTGAGATCTTCAAGGAGTAAGGAATTCTGTCACTATCGAAAGCATTTTTAAAATAAAGGTGTTTAAGAGAGCTGAGGAAAACAAATAAGAGCGCGTGGTTTTAGAGGAGGCTGGATTTGGAGTGAGTGCTTTTCGGATATTGAAGCATAGGATGAGGGTGGCTTGAATTGACTTGCATTATATTTATCCTGGAGCAGAGGAGGCCATATGCCCCCCACTTCCCCCACCCCAGGGCTCGTCTCTAAAGGCCGTTTTACACGATGAAAGATTTTGTACAAACGTATGTACGTGAGATTGTACGTTTGTCTCAACGAAATCAGAACAGGTTCTATTTCCCGTGCAGGCATTGAGACATTCACACAAGCGTTCATACAATTTGCCGCTTTACACGATACATTTTGCCTCATGCAAGAGTTCACGGAAGAGTTTGTACAAACAAATGTACCGTTAAAACGGCCTTTACAGAGTTTTCATCATAGATTTTACAGGCGTTATTTGAGCCTAATGTAACGGAGTCTGGCTAGCAAGCCAATTTTCAATTATTAGTTTCAGTTACTTCACAGTAATAATTGACAATGAAGGCAGTTTTACAATACTATAGAGTTCTTTGGTTTTCTCTTTGGGCAGTTAATTAGTTAGCTCGTAGGCATAGTTTGTGAAAATCAAGGGGTTACAGCATGTATTTTGAGCATTAGACTTTTTGGTAGTTGCTTGATGTCCTTTGACTTTTATAATTTCTGGAAGCCGTTCCATCAGTTACCGAGGCGTTTTTCGTCTGCAGAAACATCCATTCGTATAAGCATTTTGACTTCGACAGCACTCTCGAATTCCAAATTGTTGGAGTTCGTCCTCTGGTTTGCAATTGAACATGGGTAGTATCTCTGATAGAATATAGAAAATATTTTTGAGACAATTTTTTGTAAGAAAATAAAAAATATGTCCGGATTATAAGTCTAAAACTCCATGGAACATGTTTTTAGTTAAACTTCTTAGGAAAAAAATATCACTGAACAGACTGAGAGAGGGAATTATGCTTTCCACTTTTCGACGATCCGTGTTTCTATGGGTGTGGAATTCTGTCACTATCGAAGTCATATCTTTAAAAAAATGCGTTTAAGAGAACTGAGGAATGTAACGCCGTGTCATGTCGTGCCGTACCCATGGCCGCGTTGATTTGTTTAAAATCGAAGTTTCGATATTCTTGGTTGTTCTTAATTACGTTGATGGTTGTTTCGTTTATTTTAGCTATTTTTTATAATTGTATTTAAGTTTTAAAAAAAGAAATGCTGTTTTCGTAATTTTTGAATGTTTATTGTTTTGAAAGGGTTGTTGAGATGTTGTTTTAAAGAAAGAAAGAGGGGATTGTTTGGTGAGAGACTATAGAGAGAGGATAGATAATGTATTGG
Organism: Pyrrhosoma nymphula; assembly: GCA_963573305.1. Classification (NCBI taxonomy): domain Eukaryota; kingdom Metazoa; phylum Arthropoda; class Insecta; order Odonata; family Coenagrionidae; genus Pyrrhosoma; species Pyrrhosoma nymphula. Next base: position 118,559,231 of record OY754334.1, on the reverse strand, counting down.
TCTTAAATAAAGAAAGGTTTTGAACTTTGGAACGTGAAAAGGTAATGGAAAAAGTGTCACGACATCACAGGAAGACAAATAAGAGCACGTGGTTTTAGAGGAGGCTGCATTCGGAGTGAGTGCGTTCCGGACATAGAAACATAGGATGAGGGTGAGGGTGGAGGATAATTGAGTGAGAGAGGGACGGTTGAACGTGGCAGGGGGCAGACCCAAGGGGGGGCTGGTGAGGAGGAGAGAGGTTCGGTGATGAGCGCTCGGGGTCACATTAACGGAATTGGCCACGCATTGGGTTCTGGGCGCGAGAAATGGCCTCCCCGTTCCCTGATCGACCACTCCCACCAACACTCCTCCCTTCTCACCCCCTCAACACCCCCCTATCTCTCTCGCTGGATTCCACGTTAACTTTCGCTTCCCTTATTCATTCATCCGTAGAGTACACTCGTCACCTCTTTCGGCAAACGCAGCCACAGCATTGTGGGCACATGATTCTCTATAGAAATTAAATGCTTTTTGTGCGCTACCAAAATAATAAAAAAATCAGGATTAAATGTTTCAAGTTTCTTACCTCTGTTTAAAAAAAAAACATTCTGACAAAAACAGGATTATGACCTCTTCATGACCTCTTATTCATATAATTATATTTTTATAGATATATATATATCTTCTCCTCCGATATATATCTCCTCAAAGAAAAAAATAATTAGTTTAAAAAATGTGTATGAAAAAATGACGATAGGATTTGAAAATATTATTTTGCTCTTGGAGAATTCTGGTGGTCCATATGCCCCTGCAATCCCGAAAATCCATTGGCTTGTCTATAGGTTTCTCCGGCCGAACCACCAGAACTTAACAGAATCACCAATCGCCCTGGGCATTATACGAAAAACCGACCCAGGCGGGACCCGAACCCGCGAATTTGCAGACGAGGAGTTTAACCCGACGCACAGTGGTCGGAAATCGGGAAAAGCTGGCCAAAAGTCCAAAATGGCTTTTTTCAGTGTCACTAATTTTTTCCCGATCCCATTATTATTTTATGGATGTCTAGTCGTGAAACCTGGTGAGGAGGCAATTACCATTGCATGACGGAAGAAGCCTGCGTAAATGTTAAAAAAATAGAGTTTCCATTGACAGAACCCGAGGTGAGTTGACTACTACTCCTAATACGTTCACGAGGAAGAACGCGCGGTAAATGTATCGCAGATATGAGCAAACTAAGGAAAATGTTTCAAAACACATAACGAAATATTAGGAAAAAAACAAAGCGGACGTGACAATTAAAATATTGGAGGCTTAACAAAAGAAAAAACACAAAGCATATCTGAAATAAAGGTCAGATGTATAAACAAAAAACACCGCTGATGGTCACCAGGTAATGACTGCAAAAGTGAAAAGTGATATGGCATATCTAAAACAAATTAGGGGAAGTTCCCCTGGAAATACCCGGTTAAGACCGTTAAATTCTCCGCGGTATCATAGCACGAATATTTTCGCACTATAATCCTGCGGGTTAAGGATGGGGGAGGTGAGAAGGTATAACAATCCCAGCTGGTGTCTTTCTGTATGGGTCTGAGGAATACTACCCACTTTTTCAAGGCTTGAACGCTTTGAATATAAGACGTGGTACCTGAACGTGTTCAAAGAAAACTAACTTAACTTCGATTACACGTGCACTTACCTCGACTGAAAATCCTCCCGTGTCTACATTATTTAATCTTTGGGGATCGTTGCCCACAAGAACAGGTTAAAAAACAGCGAATGCTGAGCATTAAAATCCATACCACTTCAATAACCTTACCGCGTCGCGAAAAATCCAGCTCTTGGCGCGAGGAGACGAACCCTGACGCGCGATCGAAAAATCAAATTTATTTCCGGCGTTGCAAACTTTTTTCAAAGTTAATAGTATACAAACCTTAAGAAGTCCTCAACTAATGCTCTGATGTAAGTAACTTTGCGTGACTTTGCCAAAAACCCATTTGAATCTCTTATTTAATGTAAAATTTTGTCTAAAACAGGGTCCGCCATTTTGTAATGGCAGAGCAAGATTGTATCGAAGCTATTCTTTAAAACTACGGAATTGTACAGAAAAAAATACTATGTTAACAGATAATATCGTTTTTGTTTCATAAAAATTCTCCTTTAACTTCACCATTAACCTAAGTTGGAAGACTTTAAGAGAAAACTGAAGACGGGTATTTTTCTGGATATTAGGTCATGATTGAGCATCTGTATCTCAGTAACGGGTAAGAACTATGTCAAATGAAGTGCCATTCCAGATAAATGAATGATAAATGAGTTTTCATGCGAAGTTTCAAGTTCATATTTCAATAAAGCCATTTTGGACTTTTGGCCAGCTTTTTCCGATTTCCGACCACTGTGCGACGCCACTAGGGCCGGCATTAACGCTTATTATCTTGAAACTTATAAGACACTGTCTCCGGCGTTACCCCGTGGAAATATTTGAAATTCTTCATGTTGAAAGAAGTAGCTTGGTGTCTACCCTTTACTTTATTTCTCTAGCCAACCCAGGTTTCGGCATATTATGCTATTTTCAAGGGGACAAGCGTTGAGCAGTTAACTCCTATGTAGCACCAGGAAAGTAGAATGGGTGTGTTAGGAGTAACGGCCACTGACTATGGGAGAGGAGGAGGTAAATGACCATGAAATGTTTGCGTAAAACAAACGGGGGGTTAAGACAGGATAGTCACGATCAAATTTGAGACTGGTGAGGGAGTTGTAAGTTGATGTATAGAAAAGGAGAATGAAAGAGAACATATGGTCATTACAGAGATGACATTCTGCGGAGAAATTCACAATTTCAAAATGTAACAGAAATTTTATTTTTCGCCCCTTGTCCATAAAATCCTTGAAAAGGGTAAAGTATGATTAATTAAATATAGGTCGGTTGAAGAAATAAAATTTGAAATCATACCAAGTTACTTAATTAAATATGAAGAATTTTTGTTTTATTTTTAAAACTCATTTTTCAAGACAATTACGTTTAAACTTTCAAATAAGTTAGTCTACTATTTACTAATTTTCTGAAACATAAATTTTAAATTGAAATTTACCGTATAAATACTCGAATAAGTATAATACGAAATGCTTTTAACCTTCCACCAGAAAAAAATAGTAGAACCTTAAAATAAAGTTTACGCCTAGAAAAAGTGATCCATGTTTGGTGACATCATTAGGAAGGATTTCTTTATGCGTTTGTTTATATTGTCAAAGCCGAAGCCACTGGGATTTGCACACACGTGCAAGAGACAACTGATTTCAATTGTCTTTCTGGCAATGACTTCAATAAAAATGAACCGTTGTTGCGAAAAGGCAAATTATAATAATATTCCATAATTAGATACATAGTGTTCCTTTTCTCTCGAGTTCTAAAAACAAAGTGAAAGATTCAACATTTCCAAGAATTTGTGATGGATAACTTGAGCAATAAACACTTTTGATAGTGTACGAGCATTTGCATAATGTAGAAGTTTTATATTTTAATACGGTATTACTTGTGACGCCAAATTCAAAGCCAACATGACGGCGTGCCTTTGTCTGCGCAGCACCAAAAGACGTCCCTCGAAAGCATTTTATATATAACTGAACGTTTTACATACTGCCACTCATCATCATCAGCATTTCTTATTTGGGCATGAAATTTTGATTTCATTAATGTACAAATACTCGTACACAACCATTTTACAATAAAATGTTTGAACAAATGTTTTCGACAACCTATCTCCCTTTTTGGTTTTTGTCGGTTCATTGGTTTCTGCTGACCAACGATACAGGTTGGTTGCTAAATCTATCTTAACACCAAAGCTTCTTTGCTAACCGTTTTTTAATCCAATGGGCACAACTGTACGGTAAAGCTTTTTCACAGCTTAAAAATGCATTTTTATCAAGTTACTTTGATGTCCAGCATTACGTCCAAAAAGATTTTTCTGAGACACTAGATTTATTGCTGAGGAAAATGACTTAATAGACATACTGGCTGGTCTTAGAATGTTTTGTGGCGTTTCATATTCAATTCAAAAACAGGGCGCTCATTCTTTTACGAAGGTCTTGGTCATTATTTCTTTCGCATACAAATAATACCTTTTGAACCGTTGAGTTATTAATCGGGATGTTTGGAATCCCTTGTTTAAGTTCTCTCCCTCCACCGACGGCATAGTCAAACGAAAGAAGCTCTTTATGAAGATTAAAACTAATGAAGTCCTCTCTAACCAATCAGCTTAGCTGCAGAAAAATGCGAGGGAAAAATGTAGTTAAAGAGGCTTAATGTGGAATGCATATGGCCGCCCGACCGCAGCGGGGAAAGAGGAGCAGCTCATTTGTTTGCCGTGTCCCCTGCGTGTACTCTCGAGCGGAGTCGGTGAGAATTAAATGCCATACGAAACGATTTGTCAGATTAAAATCTCCCCAGGGTGCGTTTATTTTAGCGGTGTGATTGCCTGTTCAGTTTTAGATCGTTATTTGTCCTCCGATAAAATCCATAGAGGGCGGGCCAACGGCGGTGAAAAATCGAAGGGGTAGGACAATTTATTTTAATGCTCCCCGATGAAAATTTGGCCGGCACGAATTCTGCTGCAGAAAAGGTATTCGGTCAATTTAGATAGCCGATACTACGGTATTATTTCCCTTCCAATATTCACCGTTACTAGTGATTGTTAAACGACCTTTCTATCAGATAATGGCTGAGAAACCTTGAGTGAAAATGGGCGAGAAATTTCTACGTTGTTTTATTGGAAATGGTTTTATTTTAGGGCAAAAATAGTCCTTGGACACTGCATGTTATTTTTTGCCGTTTCGAGCGTTTCCGTTTCTTTAGAAAATATTACTTTTGAAGTTTTCTACCCTCTTCAACCTTGGAGATATTTCTAAAATTTCTGGTCTGTAAAGTGCGGAATAATTACGAATAAAAGTAATTACCACCCCCGTGATCTTTTAAAAGAAATTTAATATCCCGAAGAAATCAACCAAGTTTGCCAGTCATTAGCAACCAATTCCTTATATCCTTCTTCACTTGCGAGTTTTCTCTTACCCAACGTGTCTTATTACTCACCGCTCATAGCTCCATATTTTTGCAAGCTGAATGGCCTCACCGATTGACACCGTAATGACTCTGAGCCGATTTATGGAAGAAAATATCGCAAAGTTAAATCTTCACGACTTCTCATGAATAATTAGCGCAGTCTAGACGCCATTGTTCTCATTTTTTGAAGCAACGACATATGTTGGGCTTATTTTATCCGTGTTGTCCCGAAGATAGGTTGTAGGTGTCAGGTGATTGGCTTCAGAATATTTTCTTTTCCTCTCATAATTCTGTCGAGCATATAAAATAACTGGCAGAAAGTACGAGAATAAATGAATGCAGGACTTCGCCCTTATATTATGCTCTGATGACTATACAAATTCAACCCAATCTTACATTAATTTTATCCCATGCAATGTTTCACGCTAAGTTGCACGATGAACGCTGAATTTCCTGTCAATGCAGTGTAAACTAAAGTTAAATATAGCTTCGTAAATTCGGCGTTAATTCTTTCTATAAATTGGCCTAAAGATACCTCTTTCCAGTTTAATTTAGGATATAAACATTTTGAGGCATAAAAGTTGCTTCTCACTTTTTTTGTACGCAAACGACATTATTTTAGCAAAACTACTTACAGTTAGAAGCTAGAATTTATGTTTTCCTCTATAAAGAGAACTGAATAACGAAATTTACTGCCCTGATATAGAATAAATATTAATGATTTTAAATTAAAATATTTTATGCAATAATGTGGGCTTAATTTTGCTTATAAGCGGCAGCAAATATGGGATTCCATGTCAAAGTCAAAAACAATGGCCGGTGACAGTCGTTTTATTCCAAGTGTTTCCTTTTGGTAAGTCATAATTATTAATAATTAATTTTGTTTGAGAGTTTCGAATCACTACCCGGAAATTGGTAAACTAACTGAAGCTGCTTTGAAAGTGTTTCAAATATAACAAATGTTATATTGTTTGCACAGACATTAATAATTCATACCATAAAATTGAAATAAAACACTGCATATACAAACATAATGCTATATTTATAAATAATATGTATCTGTTCAAACCCTATAATATTTTTTATCGCCAGTAAAACTTTTATATTGAAAATCTTCCTTTAATTATGCAATTTTCTTTGGTCATGTCTAAAAGGCACGTGACCATTCATTACTAAGTTGCGATCGTGAGTTCATTCTTTTACAGGAAACTTATATATTTTTTAAGCGCACCAAAAGCAAATATTCTTCGCCATCAGTGAAAATCACAGAGAACAATGTCGACATTGCTGGATATGTTCACACATTCGGCCACTCATTCGGAGTTTAATGAAGTAAAGTCTCAATGTGGTTAGCGAGCAATGCACTTTTAACTTGTATAGGGTATTCTGGCGTTATCTAAGGAGAAATATAAAAAACTCAAAACTGTTTTTAGGGTTGATTCCGTTGTAAATTTTAGTAAACTGCTACTATAATTGTCAAGTATTATTTTTAAATTATTAATTCATAATTTACTTTTGTTAAAACTGCTTTATTTTTGTGAATAGGACCAAATGAAAGATAATTCATCTTTTCTTGTGCTTTATTTTAAGATAAATTTAGGTAGTGGAACTTGAAAATATCAATTTTGGAATATTTTATTTTTTGGAATATTTTATATTGGATTTTACAAGTCTATAAGAGTAAAAGCTTAAGAAAAATTATTTTCAGGATTATGCTTCTCAATGTTCTCTCTAAACTTCATTTTGTGTTAATTTGATTCGAAATGTTCCCGTTGTCACTCTTATCACCTAGCGGAGAATACTTCAAACATATTGTTCGTATTTTGAAATAAATATCGAGGAAAATAGAGAAAAGCCAAATAGCCAATAGAGAAAATACCACTCTTATCGCTCTACAAAACCACAACGCAATACAATATTGAATAAAATGACATTCTTAATTTAAAGTACATTAATTTAAGAAAGAAGGAAATTCGCAGATGAACTACGTTCAGATTCGTGATCAACATATCGAGTTCATTTAGATTAACTCTTCTTTCCTTTGGTTCTTCACTCCGCAATTGAATAAGGGTTGCGCACTTTAGTCTGATGCCGTGTTTTTGTTTATCTGTTTAAACTACATGTGGATTCTAGATGAATTCCCTAACTTGGAGAGTAGAGCTTCGAGGCTCATTCTTCAAGCACCCCAAACACCAACCAAAAGCAATTCGCTTGTCTCTCCTAGTTGCTATCTATGAGCTCGTAGAGTCTATTTTGATATATCCGCCATTCTTTCATTTGGTTCTACGCTCAGTAATTGAATAATGATAAAACAGAAATTACTTTGTCAGTTCCACACTAAATTTACTACCTATCATTAGGTAATAAATTTAGTGTGGAACTGACAAAGGTATTTATGTTTATTTTAGAATGACGTGATTTCATCAAGTAAGGCCTGAGTCAATTTCTTATAATTTAATAATGGTTGAGCATTTTTGTCTGATGCCGTATTTTTGTTTACCTGTGTCAACTACATTCGGATTTTATACAAATTACCTATCCTGGAGAGTAGTGCCTCGAGACACATTCTTTAAGCACCCCAAACACCAACCAAAAGCATCTCGCTTGTCTCTCCTAGTTGCTAACTATGATCTCGTTGAGGAAGCCTAATCCGACACCGTGAATCGCGGGTGGACTGGGAATAGGAGGATGGGGAAAAAACTTCAATCCAGCCTCCCCATTTCATTCTAATCCCTCTCCACCCGCACCTAAAGCCTCCATAACTCACCCGCGGCCTAATCCCGTGAGGGCAACCCTTCACGCTTCAAAGACAGGATCCGCCTTCCATGAACTCGACTCCACCTATCGGAGAGGCTGCGCTTGCCCTGTTAGAAACGCATGGCGAGGCTTCTGGGAGGGTGCTTGTGTGTGTATGTGAGGTCAAAGGGGTGGTTTAAAGGGGGGGGGAAGGTGGTTTGGGAACAAAATCCTCCCCCATGATTTTCCCCTCCCCCAGAACCCAGCCGTGTTTCCCCGGGTCGTGCCCTCTCGGCCTATTGCCTTGCCTAATTATCCTTAAGGAGCCGTAAATTAGCGTTTCGTTTGCTAGACCCCGTCGTGAGCGAGATCTCCGTTCGGGTATGACTAACCGGCCTCGCGCGCAGTCTGTGTGCGATTGGCTGGCGCTCTGAAAAGGGGTTTTGTTCCGTCGGGCTGACTCCGGGCTGGTGCGCCGTCTGTGACGGAACCGTCGTTCGTCGCGGCCTATTTGCCCTTATTATGGATGCGAGAGGTGCCCCCTACCCCCTGCACCCCCCCCCGCGGGTTAATTTCATTTATTTGCTTTCGCAATAAGCTCCCGAGCGCGCGCGCGGAACCAAGCCTGGCATTTTGGAGTTTGCGTTCGGTTTTGCGCTGGGACTTTATCGAAGAAAAAAATTCCTGTTTTTATTTTCCTCTGAAGGGATTATCGCGTTAAAAAGTCAAAACGGCCGCCAAACTATTAATGGGATTTCATTCCCTTCCTCCCTCACCCCTACCCCCCCTCCCACTCATCTAAATCCCCCCCCTTCCCTCCCCGCTCCCTTCCAAAAGACCATTCTTTCGGAAAACGCGGGAGATTTTGGCAAACACGAAATTTATTTTACGGTTTAAAACAAAAAATGAACACACACGTATGTATATGCGACCGAATTATATCCATCCGAGCCTCCGTCCAGAGTAAACTTCATCCCTGTGCACTTTTTTTTGTCCTGGGCTCATTTGAAAATTTCACGGGACAATTTGTAAAATTAACGTTCAAAACATTTTTATTCAGTAGCATACAACAATAAATGCACCTAAAACTAATTATTTCTACAAAGTCTTTTGCATTTCAAAAAAGAGAAAAAAGAATTACTTTTTTAGGCTACTGTAACTGAGTTATAAATCATGGAAAACGTATCCTATGAGCTGGAAACTTTTTGTCCGTTTGGTGTCATGAATGTATGCATAAATGCTGGTGGATAAAAAGGATTAACTTTGTCATGAAATTCATCCAATGTTATTATGACTCATACTGCTCCAAGTAAATAAAAATGCTCTGACAAATAATAGTGAAATTTTGGTTGGCAGTGCTCTGATACTCGTTGTTTTTAGCGGGAGATAAATGGTGTACCTATCTTGGTTCAAATGTTGCGTAATCTTGAGTCATCTCTACTTTGCCATGAACAAAATTGCAAAATATATTTCATTTTCATTGGCATGTAAATCATTTGGAAAATAGTTGTTCCAAATACAATGCTTAAATTCTAAATATGGCTTATAACAAACTCGGACTGAACATCGCTTCATAGACTGTATAATGGGAGACTGTTTCAGTCATTGAGATGACGGAGAAGTTTGACAATATTGGAAATGTTTTCAACCCAGGAGTTTATTTTAGACGCGGTATATATCGTTCTAACGATCATAAAAGTAGCTTAACAAATTACTTTATTAATAAAATTGGGTTTGTAATGAAAATATAAAGGAGATAAAAGTTCTTGATAATACGGTTAGGTACGTTGAATATCACCGGTATATAAATTCATTCGAGTATTTTGATCAAATGAGACCCAGTATAATAAAAAAATATTTTATAAAGAAGTATTTATTGAACTATTAGAAAGAAGTAGTTATAAAAATATTAGAGTACGATATGGACGCAGCATAAAGAATGCACGCGATTAAGGTTATTTGAGACTCCTAAGTCTCTAGTATATATGAGGAGCTAAAAGAAATGTATTATATCAAACCGTAACGACAGAGTGATACTAATAGTATCGGGTGTATTGCAGCATTGATATATTAAATAATCATTATATACTTACTCCACCTGGGATCAGAACAACTCAAAGCAGGACACGCTACATTTTTTGCCAAAAATAGTATGATTTACTGAGTGCATATATGAATGAATGCTTCGTTTTAGAAACAAAAGTTATGCCAAAGAGAAAACACTGTGATTGAAGATGAAGACAGTCTAAGAGGAGAAAACTTTACCAGAGAAGATCTTAGTTAGAGGAAATATCTGGGGTCCCACGGGCAAGATAGAATACATAAAGCAAAGAACATTAGTATGCTCCTTGAGAGCAAACAGTATGCACGGATAGGGTATTATTTAAAAATATTAAAAAAAAATAATGCGATAGCCTAGACTTATATACACTTTTTCCCTGTCTCTAGGAAGGTACTAATGAAAAATATTGGTTTTTTAGAGTATCATATTTCTGATTCCTTAAAACTGATACAATGTATGGATTAGCTTCTCATCCCCATCATTTGATCATTTTGATCAAATATGTATAGAGTGGAGGTTAGTTTATTGGATTAGTGTTTCATGATCCACTGTGTTTATCGCAAATAGTGATGTGCACTTGCATGTGCCTAGAGGGAAATACTGATTGTTTTTCTAATCTAACAGAACTGACTGTGGAAACATCCCATGTAAAATATTACTTGTTCATTACTGTTAGAATTCGGAATAATGAGGATGATTAGCTAAATTTACTATAGTATCTAAAGTAACTCATACAAGTCTTGCTACATTGAAGTATTGACTCCGAAACATTAAATTCTGCCCTAATATATAGCCAGCACATTCCCTGGCAAATGAAAGTACTTATTTCGCATTAATGTCAACAGATTTTGGTGAAGACATTAGCTGTCTTAGCAGTGTAGTTGTTGCAATAACTGTCCATTGTGGCCAAGGCACGAGGATTAGAATTTATCAGCAAGAAGCCTTTATTAGAGCTAATGTCAGGTGAGCATTGAGAATATCCACGTGAAAGGTTCGCAAAGTGTCCCAAAAACACATTAGTTCTACGTGAGAAATTATATATTTCCTCGCAATAGCAGTCACATATATCTTTAATGGAAGCACTTAAAAAATCTAAAGTTCATTGACCTGGTTCACATATCTGTGAGTATTTACCGTATTTGAATTATGTTTAACTGCATGAAAGTATCGTAAAATAATCCCAAATATTTTATGTTTTTACTTGTGCGCGACAAAAAAGCATGTATCTTATTATTAAGCATATAATTACATTAAAATGTGAAAAAGTTCTACCAAATAAATGGAATAACTCTGCTATCTCGTTTTCTAGGAATTTCTATTTCGGTTCTACAAGTCGAATACGATGACAAAACGGACATCATTATCAAGACATTGTCTCTAATAGCTGTGATCTAAGGCACCAATAACGTTAACAGTAACGATATGTAGTTTCGTTTTTCATCCTCTTATTTTATTTTATTTTTTTTATTTCTGCAAGGGAGGCTGATTTGCATACATGTGTTGCGCGTCTGTAACTTTGCATAAATTTTTTTCACGTTTTTCATGATAGCATGACACTAGACATGATCAAATGTTCCACGTGATGCATGAATGCAGTGTCCATTCCGTATTAGTGGAATAATATTTAACAGCCATGCTGCATGTGATTCTTTCCGCTCATGTTAGTTAACCTTACAGTATAGTTATTAAAACAGCTTGTTGTAGTATGATGGTGCTCATGCCTGTTATGGATTTCCCCTCTGCCATTACCCTTGAGGTAGTTTGCAGGGTATCGCATTTTATTTAATTTACTTTATTTTTTTATTTTACGATAAAAGTATTGATGCAGAATTACTGGAAATTATCAATTGTACTTTTATACAGAGCATGAAATGAGACAAAATAATCGTTTACGAAGCAAGTTTTAAAATATAGTTTCAATAGTAAAATAGAGACATCTAACTTTTCAGAGAGATCAGAAAGGTGGAGGGTACTAAAAGTGTTGGAAGAATGCGAAAACGGATCAATGTGATTTGGAGGGGCATTTAAAAGGGAAGAGAGGTGGAGCAGAAGCGAGCATTTGATATCATTGGATAATCTGGGAATAGGCGTATGGAGTAAAGAGTGAGTGCGCTTAGATTGACATAAGAATATAAAATTGATAGTGGAGAGCAGTTCATTACAACTGGTGGTGGAGCTGAAAATTCCATAAGCACAGAGAACAGGAAATGAATTTTCTGCAAGAACTGATATATTTTATAATACCTACTGAGAAGTAAAGAGAATTCGAGAAGATGATTGGTAGTAAAATTTATGTTTTTCAATTAACTTCATTATTTTACTGCGAATGTCCTTCCGGCCAGATTATTTTAGGGCAAACTTTGAGGTAAATACCTTGGGGAGAATGGAATTTTTTTTATTGTTTTTGTATTACTCTTGTATTTCTTTTTTTTATCTTAATACATTACATTTTTATAATTATTATATTTTGCTGTACTGCGGTACTGATGAAACCAATGGGAGTCCATATTCTCCGGAATAAAAATTCACTTCAGCAGATTGAACGAGACTTTAAAATCCCAGATGAAACACCTATCACTGCTAAAAAAATTGCAAATAGATCAAGTAAATATCAGGTAAAAAATTGAAAACAGCAACCAATGCTTTGCGATTATCTCTTCAGAAGGAAGATAAGGATGTTGTGGTTGTGGTCGATTTCTCGGAGAATTTTTCGTTTCTGTACCATGATTCAGTACAAGGTGTGCACTGGAGAACCGGCCAGACTACAAGTACATCCGTTAGCATGTTACCACAGAAATACGAGCGATCAAGTGATGATTTTAGTATGGTTATTATTTCAGACTGTATGGAGCACAATGTCGCAGCATTTCACACCTTTCAAAGGAAGCTTTTAGCCTTCCTTCAAAAAACGATACCTGACTTCGGCAAAATAGTTTACTTTTCCGACAGTGCGGTGGCCCTATACAAGAACCACTATAATATGCTATCAAATGAGAACGATATGATAAATTTGGTCAAAATCGGTTACCCTAATGGGTCATTTTTGCCGATTTTCTAGTCGAATTGACTTGGAATGACCCACGTTAATATATAGTTAAATATGATAAATCACACAATAGAAATAAGAAAAAACAAAGATTCAAAATATATGGATTACAATGCAAAATATAAGAAATACAAAATGTAATGTATAAAGATAAAAAATAAAAGAAATACTAGAGTAAAACAAAAACAATATAAAAACAATAGCATTTTCCCCAAGGTATTTAACCTTTAACCCCAAGGTATTTAACCTCAAAGTTAGACAGTTTGGTAAAATTCAAATTTTGCGTTGCCATTTCTCGTAGTCGGTTGCATTTATTAAAAAACGGCTTCGGGATTTTCAAAATGCTATCAAATGAGGACGATATGCCAAATTTGGTCAAAAACGGTTACTCTAAGGGCAATCGCCTGGTCGAGTTGACATGGAATGACCTTAGTGTAAATGGGATATTCCCGTAAATGAATAAATAAAAAAATAAATAAATGTTATGCATCGATGTAGATGTAAAACTTAACGAAAAATTTTCGACTATAACCTACATGAGCGTATTTTTATCTTTATTGTCGGTCGTGTAACAGTTTTTTCTTGTCATTTTAGAACTTCAACGAAGTAATTCCAGCTCACACTCCCTTCCCAAAAACCGCAAGCGTCTCTCGAGTACATGATTCTTCTTTTCCCACTTGACTCCTTTGGGGTTCTTCTGACCACGCCTGTTTCGGGGCATGAGGAATACGCTGGTGTAGAGACGGGTGGGGGGGATGGTAAGGGGTACCCATTGTCGACGGGGAGTCATAAAGCAGCTGAGAAGAGGGGGAAAGAAGGTTTTAGGGGTGACAAAGCTCAGGGGAGGGGGAGTAAGGTTTTGAGTAAACAAAAGGTGGAGCATTGGCGTACCTTGGCAGCCAGGAGATGATGCCTCTGCTCTCGAGGAGGTATTAAATTTTCCAAATGACTGCGTCGTCTTTTTCGTTAATTTCCCTCCCTCGTTTCCTCCAAAGCGTAAAACAGCTGTCTCTTCCTCTTTCTGCCCTTCAATCTCGTGGCGTCTCCTCCCACTGCATCACTTAAGGCCCCCCTCCCATAGCTTCGAAAAACCACTCATCGCCGCAGTAGCAATTTTGGGAATCGGCAGGGGATGCCAGACATTCGAGAGGAAGACCAAAAGAGCTTCCCATTTAAGCGACCCCACGCCACCTCCCATAGGCGGCGCCACGCGATTGTCGCTTTTTTTCAACTCTCCGCAATACGCCCGCGAATAGGTTATACCTCCAGCATTAATTCCCAGAAGAGGGAGCATTAATCCGATGACAAATTGAAGGAAAGCAAGTGATACCATTACGGGTCCAGAATTTGATATATTTCTTGGAAGTGGAGTCAGTACGAACTCATAATAATTAAGAAGACTGAAAGATGCTCCAATCACTTACGACTTCCGGAACTGTGGAGCAACACCGTCGCAAAGTGAATATTTTTGGTAAAAAAATACGTTGATATTGTATTTCACTAACACTTTACCTCCCAAAATTTAATCCTATTCTATGTTTTCGGTCATCGCTAAAATATAACTCGAAACAACTGAAAATGATGCATGTATTTAAGTTAAAATTTAGGATGGAAGAATAAAAATATATGTAATTACATGAAAATATCATGAAACTAGAAACTAGAAAGAAACATTTTTACTTTTAAAAATATTTAGACAGCATATTTATCGTAAATATAAAGGTTTTGTTAGTCGTGCAAAAAACAAAAAATTTGTAGGAATCAATTTTAGTGACTATTCAACTTTCACAATAATTTTGGACCCTGATAAACCACCTACACTACCTTCAGGGACTCAGGGATATATCGATCAGGGACTATGTATCCTATGATGATGATCGTATGATAAAATGATGCATGTATTTAAGTTAAAATTTAGGCCGGAAGAATATAAATATTTGTAATTACATGAAAATATCATGAAAATAGAAACTAGAAAGAAACATTTTTACTTTTAAAAACATTTAGACAACATATTTATCTTAAATATAAAGGTTTTGTTAGTCGTGTCTGATCAGGGACTATGCATCCTATAATTTACTGCGTGCCTGTACTGTACACGTGCGTACACGTACTGTACACGTGCGTACCTGTACTGTACTGCACATACATTGGCACTGCAAAATGCATGTCTTTTCTTAAAAATTTGAAATATTTTTACCAAATAACCAAAGCTCTACATTATCACATTTTCTATGCATTTTATTTTGGGTCTGCTATTGCTTGACTTCCCAGGGTAAGGATATAAAAAAAGGTAAGTAATTGTAGGGTTTTTGACGAGTTAAGCGTTACATAATTGGTCTTATAAGTCGTCTAATGTAAAATATCATTTCTTAACATCATCCATGCAATTCTTTGATCTACTTTTATTTCTATTTGATTTGGACTAAAACTTGGTAATATTTTTAGCAAAATTCATATAATATGTATTGAATAGCTCATTATTTGAGTGTTTTCGCTGAAATAATATGGTAATGTAGGCCTTGGCAACTTATTTAAGTTAATTACTTAGGAAGATTGTGCTTCGGGATCCGTACTCTCCGTGAATCATCGTACCGTACGGTGTCATAATTGCAAAGAAAAATAAAGATACATGCATTACTGCGCATAAAACAGATAACGTGGTGCAAAGCATTAATCAAATTAATCAGCCAAAGATGACCCATAAGGATAATTAAATTTCTTAATTTTGAGTACATAAGCGAGTTTCTTGCTCCAACTTAATGCGGATTTTAACGAACTAGTGCAATACCTGAGACATTAGCAAAGACTGTAATATACTACTCGAATATTTAGAATCATGCCTTAAGCGCCTCTGGGTACAATACTTTCGCGGCAACAATGGCTCTTACGTCACTCTTTCAATATCCTCGCAACCAATCCACATAACAGCTTCCAATCTCTTCGCATTCATGTCCATGCACTTTCATCAGCGGGCTCCAGCATCCACCTATTGTTCCGCTATGCTGCCATGGGGATACACAAACAGCCTCGGCGCGCCGCTCATCACAATTTTCGTAATTAGTAAGTGCAGATGATCATCTTTCTCTCGAGGCAGAAAAAATTTAAAAAATGTTCTCTTGTTATTTTCTTATCCTTCTCCAATTGAAGAAATTACTTTTTGAATGAGAACATGATTACGAAATTGCCAGCCCCTGCAATTAATGGGCGTCTTTCTCGTTGAAACTATATTTGTTGCATGTCCAACTTGTCTTCACGACTGGCAATTATGAAATTGATGTTTTTTCCTCCCTTTTTGGACGCCAATGGCGGACTCATCACAAGGATCGAAAGATTATTTCGCTAATTACTGGAGCAACGATTAGGAAAACGAAGCAGCTCCCCCGGAGATACCTTACTCGGGTTCCTTTTGAGAGCGGAGTTCGTTTTCTCAGAAGCACTCGCGAGTTTAAAAATAATGAAATGATCCAAAGGTTGGCACTCTCAAGATTGCCTCATTAACGATCACCGACTGGTGCCTCGCTCGCGCTTGTATAAACTGTGCTCAATATTGCAAAAAGCTTCGTGAACGACATCCCTAGCAAATCCATGTTGGATGAGTTGAAAAAAATGAAACAGGAAATCCGCGCCAATGGATGAAAAGAAGAGTCGGCTCCAAACAATAATAGGAACTTGTGTCAATTAGGACTCAAATTAATATCTCTGGAATATATTTTGCAGATGTATTTTTAAAATTTGTTGTAGTGAAATATGGCTAATATATAGTTAGTGGAATCGTAAAAATAGTTGGATACATTCAAAAATATTTCAGAAATTTCCGTTGCCACTCACAACTTCTAATATCGTTAAAAACATATTTACAGGTATGAATAATATTATATTACTTTTGGAGCTAATGCTGTGGAAAATAGGTTTCTGGTCGTGGACACTCTATTCCTAAATTCGATTATATTTCACTGAACAAAGGGTATATTGCAGCAAATTACAGAAATTACGTTCAGTGTTTTAAATTACTCACTCATTTTCATTGTAAATTTATATTTCTTTATCTTTTTGTCATGTTTGCTTCTTTATTTCTAAAATGTATCCAATGCGTGCCATATTGCAATGCACTTCTTTCCCAATTCTTCCCCCAAAAAAATTCCATTGATTTTAAAAATTGCATAAATACAGCTAAGTGCAGGCTCAAATATTTTTCATGTAAATATTCTTTAAAAACTTCATAGGTTTCGTATTGAAACGCACCACTGCTCAAACTGTCCATAGAAGTGACTTTTTCTAGGGTTAAAAACATATCGTTTTATACATCTCGTTCAATCAAATTAGTGTTAATGAAGTACTAACGAATCAATTATAGGGTATTAATAATGCACACATTGAACTTGAAAAACAAATACCTACATTTTGCAGTACCTAGGCCTCTTTAAACTGTTCCCTAAGATTTATTGATTGTTTTCTATATTTTTGCGACTGCCATTTGGGATACAAGATCTACAGTGAGCACAAATAGTCTGGCTACTTCATTTTTGTCCAGTACTAGACCAAAGGCTTACGGCAGCGGATATCAGGCGCAAGGGTATGTAGATAAAAGTGAATTGCGGTGAATATAACAGCAATTACAGCTGTGAAAGAGAGGAGGATATGTATATACCAGGTGGTTCCCTTATGATTAAAGAAACTTCCTTTCATTCCCGTTACTCTCCACTGCCACCCTCCTGTCCCTCATCCATTGCCATTCCTCTTAATACATCCATTTTGTCGACTCAAGGCTGCGTAAAAGCGACCCATTCGCCTGACGTGATGTTTTTGTTTTCAAAAATCTTGCTCTCACGACCTCGTTTCTGCCTCATGCAGGAATGTCATGAGCGAGTTTCAAAGAGTCCATTTTCAAAATGGCTCTCATTTTTCGGGATAAGCGCTGCGAATATATTCATCGCGTGAATTAGCCCTTGGCTATGCTCCTTTTTACAGTCTGCTTATTCACAATAAGTATCGTTTTTCATTTTCAATTTTTTATTCATTCCAGGCATAATACTATGCTTCCAAATGGAACTGAATAATTAAACCTGCCTATGTCCATTAATGAAAAGTATATTTCGCTTTTGCATTTTAATTTTGTAAAGATTCGCACCCATACTAGCGGGCAAATGACTAACTTACTAATAAAAATTAATATGTTCTGATGCAGTCGTAGGTCATTGGGAAAATAAATTTAATAAAATAACTAAGGAAACTTATCACGGCAATCCACAGTGAATATTCTCTCCCTTTTAGGTTTTTCAACTTTGATATTTTTATGAAAAACTCATCCCTGAGAAACACCCTGTCAGTTGATGTCATTTACATCCAATAGCGTTTGGAAAGAATAGTCTGTAATTCTCACCTGTTGTTTCCTCAGGGAATTTTGATTTAGTTAACATGGAGTTTATCCACCTGCATTGAATTACCCATACAACCCCACCATGTTAGAGCTAATCGTTATGTTGTACATAAATTGTATCTGCATAAAATATTAGAATATGAGAGTTTGATTTTACAAAGACAGAGAGGTCAGTAGACAATTAGCTTTTTGTAGTTGGTACTCACTGCGCTGACATTCGAGTTGTAGCTAAATTTAAAACGTTAGAAATGACAAATAAACAGAACAAAAAACTGTGTCACATAGCTTTGTCGCAGTAGCATCAATTCCCTTTATGTGGATGCTGATTTACATCCTTTAAATCTAATGTATTTGGTCACAGTAAGTGGATACCATGGTCTTATCGGCATCAAAAATTAGCCAAAAAGCAGCGTAAATTTCTCTCATGAATGTAAAATATGTTCGTAAAAAACTGCTTCCTAGTAAAACAACTTAGATATTTCTCAGTACATAGTAAATTGGAACTTATTCGATTTCTTCATATTAAGATTCTTTTTATGTCATTACGTTTCCATCCTTTCCTTCTGTAACATTTGAGAACTGTAATACAACAATGTCTTCCAGCGAAAGAGTATTTGTGTATTTTAATCCACCTAAACAAGATTTTTTCGTTGACATGTTTTTTTTCTGTCCTAGCATCAATGTCAATGAAATTTAATAAATTTGCTTCATGATGGTTTTTAAGAAACGGGATATCTCCCGAAAGCTCCTGCAAAAAACAACGGGAAGAATTTCACTTTGTCACCATCAAGTTCCAGTTTTTCCATTAATTCGTCTCTCATTGCTCGTTAGTATTGCGGAGCAGATATTTAAAGCCAATCAGTCCTACATTAAAACATAAGGACTCGATTGTACAGACGTCTAATGACTTCCAATCATTTCGTTATCTATTTTCATTTTTAAAACAAATAAACTTTTACGAAAACATCTTATTTTTCAAAAAACACACTCGATCGATGAGTAATCATAATCATCAGGCGTTTATATCAATATTTTATGTATGTATCTATGGTAGTTGTCGTTATGTGACGTCAGAAGAAGGGATTGAATGAGGGGAGGAGATGAGGTTGCTCAAAACGGAAGCCAGGGTAGGAGAGAAGGAAGGGTACAAGCATTCATTAATGAGGGTGATGTCTGGGTCATTCATAATTTTCAAAATCTCTAGCTGTTCTCGTGATTCCAGTTCGCGTTGGTCATTGCAAAATTTTTAAATCTCCAGTTCAAAATCACTCTTGTGGCTGTAATATAATAAGTGTTGAGCAAAATTAATTTTGCTATCATTTTTATTTTTATTAGCACTTAAATTTTCTTTTCTCCTCACACCGAAGCTTCTTCCTGTCTGTCACACGTCGACACCATCACACTCACTGCGCTTTAATGCATATACCCCGCATCTATCTATTTTGTCTATCTGCTCTTTACATTTTACAAGGAGCCTTCTGAGAGCGGCACTTGGTTTGAAAGCAACACGGAATTTGTCTCTTGGTCAACAAAGTTGCACTAGAACAATTTTATTTTGTTCGATATCTATTCTTCTTTCACTTAGCGTTCCGAAAGGAAACTACGCGTCGGCCAATCAATCCGTTTAATGAAAACCCTCTCATTTGTTCCGAAGGCGCGCGTCGGCGGCGACATTGGTCGTAATAAATTACCCACTCCTCTCACCACTAATCACCGACCCAACCACTCGCCCACCTGCTCTTGCTCTCCGAATCAAAACTTTCGCTCGTTCACTTCGGTCGCCAAAGCTCTGACGGATTGACTTTCTTACCCTCCCCCCCAAACCGAACCTCCCCAAACCCCAGAATTCCTCCCCTCCCTCCCACCTTATCCACGCGCCGAAAGGGAAGCAAGGAGGCTTTTCTTTTGTGTCCGATGCTTTCCCGAAATAACCTGCCGAAGCATCTCTCTCTCCTTTTTTTTATCTCGAGGAATTCTCCCTGATTACCATTCTGAGTAATGAGGAATACATTTCTCCTCCTTTTGTTTCCCCGCCATCATCTGGCTTTTTTCCGCATCTGCTTCTTTGTGACTCTCTCTCTCGCCCTCACCCACTCTCTCTTTCTCTTCTTCCACCTCTCTTCGTCCCGTCTCCCTCCCCCATCTCATTTCTTCCTCCTCTCATCCTTCCAAGGGAGATACGGTCTCCCCACTCCTCTCAGGACATCTCGAAAAAACGTTTAATCTCCAAACCGTCCCTCTTTTCCCCTTTCCCACTTCCCTCCTCATCCCATGTCCTTTCGCGTTTTAATATGCCAGCGATATATTTTTCTCGACTGATTTCTCGATTAATTTGTTCTCTCACAAAAAGGAATTAGTGGATAACACGGTCACACCCCGGAACTGATACAGTGTTAACTGATTCATCGCATGTACGCCCCTGTCTGAAATTATCTTTACTCCTAACTTTTAATTTTTTTAAATTGAAACTCTATTTTAGAGTTATTAATGGACATGAATCCTTGATTAAAATGTTAAATGGTCGCTGATTCCTTTTTGAAAGAGTAGAAGGAAAAATCGAGCGGCTGCGAAACTACCTCTTCATTATTTTAATTTCCTTCCATTATTAGTCAGAAAGACAAATGTCGAAGCGATCATTCTTTCGTATAATGTATGTTTTTATTTTAAATCTCAGTATGTAGCATCGCGGTAGTCAAATAATTGACATGACTACGAGAAAATTATTTTACATATTATGCTTATAAATATTTCCTCCTTAGAAGTTGGAATTAAATCAATCACGAATTATTCTAAAACATCTCAAACTTTGTTTCCAAATTTACATAATCTTCTGAACACTTGTTCCTCATCTCACTGAAATGTAAAAGTGTATTTGGTTCTCAGTTGGTGATAAATTGAAATATAATTTATCTACTTGTGAGAGTAACCTTGTAGAAGTTTTGCGTTAAAACATTCACAAAAACTGAAAACACTATAAAACTGGGAACATACATCCTAAAAGGCTGCGTACACATTTCAATTTGCTTTAACAATCCTATTCTGGAAAACTTTGTGGACAAGATGAGCGTATAAAACACGAGTGATAACAAGATGTAATATGTACGAGAAATATGTCTCGTATGTCTTAAATAATTTTTTTGTCAATAGAGAAAAGTCATTATCATTTTAATTGTTGTCAAACATGAATGCCGACAGATTAGGACCTGGTCGAAGATGAGGATCTCAATAGCCATGAATGGCACTGCTTTCATTGGGATAACTTTAATCAGTGTTTTTTTATGCATCGCACGTTAGTGATTGACTCAAAAAATAACAAATATTTGCGGTCTGCACACTAATTACCTACATCAAAATAATTGTTTTTCAAGTAAATTAATTTATTCCTGTACATTTACAATGAATTGGATGTTTTGGAAAAATTTTAAACCCTACAATTAGCTCATTTGAAGAAATAATGGGTTCATTTTCCAACAAATAGAGCGTAAATGATAAAATAGATTTTTGCTAATTATCTCTGACACTTCGCCACAGCTGACGGTGAATCTAGAACGTTAATACCCTGAATTAAAATTTTCTGTCAGGTAATTAACGACAATGGATCGCACGTACGGATGTGTACCTACTCTCTGGGCGCACTTCCATTAGCCATCGCTCTCCGCCCGAATGACCCGAAGAGAGAGAGAGAGAGAGAAAAAAAAAATAATCCTCCAGGCCATCAAAAATCGAACCGGGAATAACGCCACTTTTCATCAATCCGTTGCGCGATGCGCACTTAGTGCCTGACGTGTGAGATAGAGAGAGAGAGGAAAAGGATATTCGCGGAAAAGGAAAAAATAACGAATAGGAGGAGTAGGAGGAGGTGGTGGAAGGAAGGAAAAAAAATGCAGTCGACTCATTCCAGCCTTAATATCCGTGATTGCCTTGTTCGCACGAGGGCCGAACTTTCCCCCCCGCGCCCTTCACATTTATTTCTAATCACCTCTCTCTCTTTTTACGCGGCGCAGCTAATCCCGGTGCCTTTTCATCACCTTCCTCCTCACTTGCCTCTCTCCCTTCCTATCCAATCGTCAGAGACCCCTGTCTTGCCTTTCCATCCCACTCCCCTCCTCTTCTTCCGCACACCCCACTCTTACCCTCACACCATACCCCTGCCGTCGTCACTAGGCACTCTCTCCATCCCCCGCCCGCATTCCTTTTAGCCTCAACCCTTTTATACGTATATTTCAACCTTCAACCCTTTTCGCGACCCGTAAGTCCCACGGGAGGTGCGAGTCTCTGCACCGAGGAAGGGGTAGAGGATTTGAGGGAGGGAGAGCAGCGATAAGAAATTACCTAGAGTAGTTCTCTGCCTCTCCCCCCCCTCTCTCTGTCCCTCAATCCTTTCCTCCTCCGGTTAACCCCCCACTAAAGCCTCCTTCACCCCGACAACCCCTCCATCCTCCCCTCAGACTTCCGTTAAATCCTCATCTCAAACATTCCGCCCAGGAGCCTTCCTCATTCTCTTTTGTCTCGTCCGTGCCGTGTGCAGTTTTTATTTCTCGGAGTTCCTTCTTCCTCCACCGTCACGTCTCTCTCTCTCTCTTCTCTAATAATCCTCCCACTTTCCCCAAATAACCATCCCATCTCCTCCCCCTACCCTCCCACCCTCCCTCCAATCTCTCGTCCCCAACCCTCGGACTACCTTCCCCTTTTTTTTACTCCGTCACCCCATCCCTTCCCACCTCCCCTTCCCCACACACCGGGGCTGCAATCCTTGCTATTTCCCTCTCGATGGGGTTGAGAACAAAAAACATAAGTTAGATAATGAAAAAAACAAACATATTTTTAATTTTTCCTCATTGCATATTTTTTCTCCTTTTGATTAACTGTTTTTTTTATTTTAAATTTACAAATTATTAGATCGGTAGCTTATTTTTTCCATTGTTACCATGTTTTATAAATAAGATGTTCTGTAATCTGTAGCCTTGCTAAATTGTTTGCTGATGTATGCTACTTTGTAAACAGTTATTTCCCACACTCAGAATAGGCCATTATTATTCAAGAAGTTTTTTTATAGCTAAATTTTTAGACCTCGGGTGATTGCAGATACACTTGACGAAATGTTGGTTACGTTTGATTGAGTGTTTTATTAAAAATTTGACCAGTACCCCTAATATCCTAAAATATATTATTCGTGGTCATAAAAAAGAAGAGCTTCGTATATTAGTTAGAACAATCGAGAAGCAATCTAAATCTCGGAAGTGTGGCATACGGAACTCATGTCTTTTCCTCACGGCATTTCCACGGCATGAGGCAAACTTTCAACGGTGCCCGTTCACGACTGATTTATTATAATTGTTTGCTTAGATCACCTATTTTAACTCCTTAGAAGTAAATCATGAATTATCCCTTTTGACCACCGGAAAAATCTAGGTTCACTACTTCAAGCGCGGTTTTTTTATGATGTGATGGTTGTACGTTCACATTTAATTATTTATCTGAATTATTAACTGTTTAAATCACGTACCTCAATTTAATATATAATTTTTACTTAAGAATAAACTGGTCGTTTTTAATGCTGTGGGTTCATATTAAAATTATATCTATAAGCTTGAAATAAGAAACTCATTTTCATATTTTTATAAAAATCTTAATCAAGAAAAACACGTAGTTCATTTAATGAATCTTGATATAGTAGTTATGCAATTTTGAACAATATATTTTAAATCTCTGCTGGTGTAACTTTGAAATATTGGAACCGCGTTTTATTGGTGACATGAATTAGATTAGTATTGGTTAAAATGATACCTATTGGTTGAAATGATATAATATTTCAACGAATGTCATTGTGCTCCAAATTTAATCTAGATATAGTAACTACCCCCTTTTTCATTATAGTCGTCATATAGTCTAAAAACTATGATTTTTGTGAGACGGTTTTGTTCTTGAATCGTTTTTTGTCGACAGATTTTTAAGTGAACGGAATACTATAACCCCCGTGATATAGTTCGTACTTTACAAAGTGGTAAGGTCGAAAGTTGCTGTGATCATGTCGCTGTACCTGCTTCAACAAGCTATGTAATCGTAGTAAATCGTAGTAATGGGATTATTTTTTCATAGTTAAGCATTGAATTCCTCTTTTCCATGATAGCTGTTGGAAATTCTCAAGATGACTTTTTTTTAATTCGCCCATTGTAATTCAGGCCAATCTCAATTTCAACCCTTCTCCGAACAGTCACAACACCTTCCGTTCTGCCATTGGAGAATGTTTCTTCTTGCAGTTTGACCCTAAGTTAGCCTCTATGTATGTCTTACTTAGCCACGCAAGTTAGTATATGAATTCACAATCACTCTGTTTAACATTGAAAATTTAACTACCAAAAATATTTCCGCTGAATCAAATTTAAATTTGAATCAATGCAATTACCGAGTGCTTTCATCTTTTATTAAGTTTAAGATATAATTCGTACTATATATTGTGTGTGCAAAGTGATAGAAAGTGGTTTTAAACCAACCATTTGGATGATAGTGATTTTATCGTCCTCTTTCGTGCATTATATTTACAAAACCTTTATTTACGACAACATCCTTTTAGGCTAGCTTTGCAGTAATGACAGTCACAGAAAAGAGTCACAATTTCAAGATACTATTTTTTAATGAATGTCGTATCCCGTATATCTTTTCACTGAACTGTCATAGCTATGGCATTCATCAGGCATGGTTTAGGGCAAAGAATATTTTCACCGTATCCCTAAAAGAATACCCCTCACGAATTGTATGCGTCGTGCGCATTGTAATGTGTCAAGCGCATTGTGGAGGTACTAACTCAAGAAGGCGTTTACAAGGTTTCGCTTTGCATACGAAATCTGACTCCAATGAGTCAAAAACTCGCAATAAACTTACCCCCTGCATTATTGCCCCTGCAAACAAAAGCGGGGGTGCACATAGTCTGTTTCTGTTATTCTTGCCATTTTGTTTTCAATGAATGCACTGAATTTTCACGGCAAAATTTCTCGAACCCATTTTCCTAATCGCCTCCGAGACTTCATCCCTCCATTTTCTTTTGTCTTCTCTTTGGG
Organism: Pyrrhosoma nymphula; assembly: GCA_963573305.1. Taxonomy (NCBI): domain Eukaryota; kingdom Metazoa; phylum Arthropoda; class Insecta; order Odonata; family Coenagrionidae; genus Pyrrhosoma; species Pyrrhosoma nymphula. Next base: position 118,533,917 of record OY754334.1, on the reverse strand, counting down.
TGCTGTTGTTTTCAGTGAGGTTTCACATTGTAAGGGAATCCCGCTCAAAGCCGCACGCTAAAAGATTAATTCTAGTTGGTTTTTAAATCCTATAAAATGTTGTTTGAATCCCATTCTCCTTTCGTAGAAAGCCGTCACGAAGCAGGAGTGTGCACGCTTCAACGAGAGGGCTCGCTCCATCCCAGGATGGAAAATGAGTGCCGTATTTGGAGGCTTGCATCGTCCCCCGCGCTCTTAGGTGGGTCCATCTGGCATTTTACAATCTTCTTCTTCTTCTTTTTGATATTTTCGTGTGCTTACTTACTTATTTTTCTTTCATCCACGTTTTGCATTCACCAGTTGAAGTTAGCGTCTGTGCAGGCCTTCGTGGATTCGTCCCATGAGAAAGGCTCGCTCTCGTGCCACAAAAGGTCTGAAAATACGTTTTTCATCAGAGGCACAACGTCACCTTTCTATCGGGTGCCTCAGCCGTTCAAACCACAGTGGCAGTCGTCTGGCATGTGTCACTCCAGGGCATTCATTGATGAGGCACTCTTTGAGGCTTTTGCGGGTTTTTTTGCGTTGCTCATTAGCCATGATGTTCTGGTATTTGCAAAGTTACACAAAGCGTCTCGTTGCGAAAGCATACTACGACTAATCGTCAAATATTTTTATAGACAAGCACTATAGTCACAACATCCTCGACAACGAAATGATGGTAGTTGCCACGCTAAATAAATCACCGGAAACAAACAGATATTTCCAATAAATCTTTTACATTATTTCAGGAACACTTCAAAGTTTTTAGTTTATCATAAATGTGGTTAACTTAACCTTAACATCACTGCATCAGTGGAAAAAATTTTATTTTTTTGTTATTTTAGGTGGGGCGTGGCAATAAAAATATAGTTGATTGGCATTTGGCGATGAAACTATAAACCTATGCATTATAGAAATTATTTTTTAATTCGATATTATTATTTATGACATTTGCAAGACACGCGTTTCACCTCACCTGGCCTACCTATTTGCCGAGCATTGATGTGTTCGTCTACCACAGCCTGGAAAAGCACCTTTCATGTGTCATTGCCATTTATAAAATCGCGGAAACCAGTATTTCGTTTCTGAGACTGAAGAATTCAAAGAGAACTCAGGAATATCCGTCGAATTTTTATATAATCATTAATCAAAATCAATGCAAATGACGAGTGGGTATTATGAATTGAAGTTGACGTTATCTTTTGTCTGGGAAAAAACCTCTCTGATAACATTTCGCTGACTGACTGTTAGCTACATTGAATAAGAAAAATAAATGCAATGTATAGACTGCCTGGCAAATATTTATTACCGTTTGTCTATTCTTTGATCGCGTTTATCATTATATAAAAAAATAGTACCTACCATCAAATTGAATGTTTTTGGAAGAGAAAACGAGATAAAGAGGCTTAATTATCCAAAAGAAAAGTTCTTGCCATTCACAAAACGCTTCGTGGTGAACGAGGCAGTTGAATTCATTGCGCGGATCAATTGCTTCCACTCCAGCATTCAAGTCTCGGCATCCTCTTTACTTGATCTCGTGGCATGTTCGAGTAGTGCGTGAGGAACGAAATCTCTCGTGCGGTCGTGGATAGAGGCCGTTTAATTGGAAAGCCCCCCTCCTCTTGCATCTGTGCAAAAACTCAGTCAAGTGAGATCTACTGACTGTAAGTAAATCGTTGAGAGGATAAATCAGGCGAGGCGACTATTGGGTGAGGTGCAGAATGACTTCATATAGGAAGACTTGAACTCCGTCACAGGTTAATGTCACTTTAGATGAGTTCTGAGCATCGTTTAGGTTACCTAATATATAATTAGGCACAAAATTAGCATAAAGATCCCTCATACACTACAAATATCCATTTCAAATAAAACAATATTGGTAAATTTCCACACAGTATATTATAAAAACACAGTTAAAATACACCACCGACCAAGGTTTCGGCACGTAATGCCATTATCAAGGTCTTGCCTTGATAATGGCATTACGTGCCGGAACCTTGGTCGGTGGTGTATTTTAACTGTGTTTTTATAGTATACTGTGTGGAAATTTACCAATATTGTTTTATTTGAAATGGACATAAAGTATTTCCACAAATTTAAGCCTGATACGCTTTTATACGCACTACAAATATCTTGCAAAACCTCGTAGCCAGAGATGAGGAAGCTCATACTTTAATCAAATATTATTTTCGTTCCATATATGTTCTTGTATTTGATCAATCAATTATTGAAATCATTAGTTGACCCATTTGAAATTCAATAAAGGTACGTGTACGCTATGTGGGGTGGAATAACTCTACACTTCCGTGTATGAAGACGCGATTTTCAAACCTCAAGCGTAGTGATGCAAGATGCAGATAAATCTCTCCTTCAAGCAGCTTCCTCATTACTAGACCTAAGATATTGCGGTCCTTGAATAAAATACTTCCATTTGCAAAAATCTGCATGCTAAAATTATTGTTTATGTATTCCCAAAAATGTCATTGACCTTTCAATTATCGATAAATATTGACCTATTAAATCGAAAATCTGTTACCTGCTTTTTAGCTAATCGAATAATTGATAGGTTGATTATTCATATTTTATTGCGATCTCTATTCGAAGATTTTCAAAAATGTCACTTATGGACATATTACGCTGCTGAAACTAAAAGTACCTTGACTCCACGTCACAAATTTGACCGAGTGAAATATTCACTATGCGACTAGTAATAGAAAATAATACTAGGGGTACTCAAATAATAAATGATTTTAATGAGCAAAAGCTGGAAAAAATTTACAGTAGATAAACTATGTGAAAAACTATAATTCATTTGTCCATTGAATTGGAATTTGATGTATGAAAGTTTTCTGTATGCTTCATTCTACTGGGATGTTGATAAAGCTCCATGATACACTTCCCCAATACATCTACCGAAAACTATTGATTCCAGGATTTACTGTCTCTAAAATATAACCAATAATATTGTCTTAAATTTTATAATTTTATTCAAATATCTCAGTATCAAAGTCTCACCCATGTTGCTAATCTAATTCATTCATTTGAGTTTTCTACCAGCTGATTGATAGTTTTTTGGACAGTGCCTATGCTACTTCCCAATATCTGAAACATTGTCTTTTCCCTCCTAAAGATGTCCCGCCATTAGATCCCTCTTAAATCTCTCATATCTTCTACCTCTTCTTATTTCGTCCAAAATTCCTATCCTCTTCCTTCCTCTTCCACGCTTCCTTAGTGTTCTTTCCTCTCAAAACTGTCTCAATCCATCCCTTCTGCATTCTCCAAACCTCCGCCACAAGCTTCCTCTCCTCTCCAACCATATCCAATGCCTCCTCATTCATCTTCCTCGCCAACCAGCCCACTCTCTCCATCCTTCTCCAAACCCACATCTCAAACGCCTCAAGTCTACGTACATCTTCCCCTTGCAATGGCCAAGTTTCCTACCTACACAGCGCCACGCTTCATATTAGTTAACACCACCATTTCCTTATTGTCTCTTCTCAGACCCCCCTCATCAATTCCCTTCTCTTTGAAAATGCTCCTTTAGACAGGGAAATTCTACATCTGATGTTCCTAACACTAATGCCATTCTCCTCCAAAATACTACCCTCATACTTCAACCTGCTCTATTTTGTGATGTCCCACCCTTATACTAATTTAGCCCCGCCTCCTTAACTCTAGAAAATCTCATCACTTTCGTCTTCATATGATTTATCTTCATCTAATCCCTTTCTCACTGCACCTATAAATCACTCACCATTGACAATAGGCAATCTCATACGCATCATTAATTTAAGATCGTAACTCACAACATCTTTCAACATCGTCATGGTTCTTCCTTTATGCTTGCTGCTGATGCATGTTGCATGTTGCATGCATGATGCAATTTGCATCACGTTATGTGGGTATGCTATGCTAGCCTATCATGAGTGTGGAGATTTTAGCATGGGAAGTTTCACACCAAGGCAAAACGTGCAGCCTGTTGCTGATTTCTGTAGGCTTGATGAGACAAACATGATGTCGCACGATGCAGAAACTTGCGTTGCCTCTCGTTCTCGGGCTTCCCGATTCGTGTGAAAAAACAAAAAAGTTTCTCAGCAGTGAAAGCAGAAAATCTGGGAGTAATTATCAACTTTCAATGGAAAATCTCATGAATAATTCCAGGTTGAAATACACCCGACAAAAGGGAAAGCGAGATACCGCAGGCGATCTTTCCAATTCACCCTACACGAATAGATGCCCTTACATATTGTAAATTAGTGTTTAGATTTGCACAGAAGGGTAAAATTATATGACCTCATGTTTCAGCAGCGACCCATATACTATCCTTGATATTTAAATTGAAGATTAATCCAAATTTTCAATAAAAGCAGATAAAATTAGACTCCTATGCATGCATTTCGGTCATCCCGGTGAACATCAGCTGGGAGAATTTAATTCTCGGAAACACGTGAGTGTTGTTCGAAGTTCATACGTCCAAGTGTGAAAATTAGACATTTGGCAATTTGGATTGATCTCTAGTGCAAATTTACTTGTAAATAGCTCTCTTCTTAAATTTCTCCTCAAAATGTTTTTGCCTGGGCGTAAAAGGATGGACGTAAGCAACAAATAGTTGCCACCGGCCGCATGCAACGAACGGCTACGACCGCCGATAGGGGCCGTTCAAGTATTACGTAAGACGATTTATGCCATTTTTGACACCCCCCTCCCCCTATGTAAGACAATGTAAGTTTTTCCCAACCCCCCCCTCCCTCTCAGTCTTACGTAAAACGTTAGATATTTGTATCTACTATTCGTTAAATGATCGCTTTCTGCAGTTTCATCTTTCCATAGAAGCCATCGTTTAGCTTTGAGCACTGGATATCATATAATTATGCAGTGTTGGAGTACCGTATGTAGGTAATGTAGCTATCCAGACAAGCGACAGAACTGGGACATTGGTGTAGCTGTGAGATTAAGGAAAATACGCCATTAACGAGCGGATGCTCCATGTCACTGCTAAATTTCATTCGGAAACGATACAACGTTTCAAGATGGACAAAAATCTTACGAAAATTGGTTCCAGACCCCCTGCCCCCCCTATATAAGGCAATGTAAGATGATCCCGATCCCCCACCCCTAAAAATTTCTTAAGTAATACTTGAATGTCTCCTAATCAACTCTTTACGTAACTTTTCCAAGTCTCTCTCTGTTACCTTTCTAGTAAAACTGCCTCAACAAAAATATGCCGAAGAACAGAAATTTTGGAGACCCCAGACAATTGAGCCAGATTGTTGGCATGGGACACGAACGACTCTCACCGTCCATTCCCATCCATTCCCTGATGGAGCTAAATATCATCGCGTATAAAATATCCCTTGTCGCACGACGCGTCGGGGAAGGTGTACCTTCTGGTGTTTTTGAGTGCTGTGGGAGAGAGAGAAAGAGAGGCAGCACAACCGGCCAACGTCGTCTGCTCTTAATATTCGAGAGGAGAGTGAGGTCGAAAAAGGAGTCTTGGGTGTAGGACGCGAGGACAAAAGGGCAGCAGAGTAGTGAGGAGAGGACCTCGGGGAAAATGTTGGCGGGAGAGAGGGTGAGATAGGAGTAGGAAAGGGATCCGCTGGGGATCGAACCCAATTGAGGAGAGTGGAGTGCGCGGGCGGCCAAAAAGACAACGGGCTCTCCGACGGGGGCGGGGGCGGGCTGGAGTGGCGCGGCACGTTCGGCGAAGCTGCTTGTTCTGTCGCGGGGGAAGGAGAGGGAGGGAAGGCTCGCGGAAAGCGAGAAGCAATCGCCGCTAATGTAAAGATGAGAGCGGGGGGGGGGAGTACCACTGGGAGGGTGGGGGGTCTTTTCCTCATTCATTGAGCCCCCCCTGTGACATTGACATTCATTGAGGGGCCCGACGGATGACTCTCGGAGAGGAGAACCCCTCTCGCCTCATCAAGGGGCGAGCACACGGAACACGGTGGGCGACGTGGGCCGGCGTATTATGATGCCGGTCCCGTTCCATTGCATGATTGAACATCCACATTTGCGGCACATCGGCCGAACACCGCAATCAAACGAACGGCCAATACCCGTAGAATCGCAAGGCATCACAAGAAATGAAATGGTATCGATCGGAAAGGCTTACCATAAGATCCTCATCAGCGTTATTTTAGGCGTAAAAATTATAACGCACAAGTTGTGTACTATTAAATTGTTAGAAGGGGGCATGAAAAATCAATTTGAAACGCAACACCTTTTATATTGTCAATTTTCGTGAATTCCCTCACAAATAAACTTATTTAATTAAATCATAAGAGAAGGAAAGAAAAATAACATATGTTGAAGGTTGTTCGGGCTTCCCACCGGGTTAAACTCTACATCTCTGCCGATGTTTAGATGTACGTGTCGTCCATCGTCACCAGGGCATCGTCAAGCTCTGAAGACGATGGACGACATGTGCATCGAAACGTCGGCAGAGATGGAGAGTTTAATGCGGTGGGGAGCCCGAACAACCTTCAACATCAGTATACCCCGGAAATCCATTGAACTTTCTTCAAAAATAACATATTTATCATGCTTCTCTTCATTGCTTATTTTTTCCGCGTCATTAATAAGTAGTCCATTAGTGAGTCTGAAGTTCTAGCATTGAAAAATGACTTTATTACTGCAACTATATCTACGAAAAACCTTGCAACCCACCTTCAGGGCGTTTGGCACATGTTGATTCCACACTGGGTATTCAATACTTCTAGGTCGTACCCCACACGTTACCCTGACCGCAAGATGCAGATGAAATAGCACTTAGGAAAAAAATGTGCGCTTAAACCGGGAACTAGGAGAGAGTTACTAGGAAAAACATCCTTTCTTGCAATATACTGGTTAATATACTAATGCTGATTAAGATTAATAATACTACTAAGTCATGGATGCTACGAGATACTAATTCATGCAGAGAGCCTAAGCATTCGAGGCATATTAAGCGGGATGAAGTGCTAGTAATAATGAAGAATTGTTAAACACAAGTACAAATTCAACTACCAAGCGAGAGTGGCGATTTCACAGAAAATCTTAACTATATGTATCCCTTCGCGGAAAAAGGAAATTTAAAGGCTATCCGTTTCTGCAATTTATTTCCTTTATCTTATGTTTTTGATTGTTTTATACCGTGATACGTTGACTTAAGCAAAATGTGTTGAACCTCTTCTGGAAAATAGTATTCTTCGAACTTACTCATAAGATTCAACCTGCACTTTTCCCTCCGTTATTTAAGTGGAAGATTTCGTAACTTTTCGAAAATGTTCCTCGTCAATGGAACGCTTGGTTTATTGTTGGCGTTGGCTTTCAGCCTCCTATTATTTATCATTCACAATTTCTTTTTCTGGGGTAATGTGCTCGCCTACTTAAGTTGAGGTTGCGGGTTCGAGTCCCACCTGGTTCCATTTTCCCCAATCCTGGACATAGATGTTTGTGTAAGTTAAAATGAGTTTTTTTCCTCTTCTCGGACGATTCTGGTGATCCATATGTCCCTGAGATCTCGGTAAGCCATTTTTGACTTTTAATCAGGTTTCTCAGGAGTCGAACCACCAGAGCTTTGAAATAAAGTTAATAGTAAGAAAGGGCTGTGTAGTTCCGAACTCGTGGGCGCAGGCGGATAAAGACGGCATTAAAATTATTATTTCCTGACTTTTCGTCGTAAATTTCGTCCTATAATAGGCTTCTGTTCTGTGCTAAATGTGTGGAAATAATTTCCATGACTTTTCTCTCCCTTTGCAGAGTAGATAATTGTTTCAGGAACAGCTGTTTTCTATCTACTGTTCCAGAGATAAATTCACCTTTGTGACACAAGAGAAACGCAAATGGAAAACAATAGCTGAACAAACAAAAAACATCCTGTAGGATCTTGAATAGCTGTGGAGCTCTTTACAGTGTTTACAGGAAAGGGTGGAGCAGGAATAAGTTATGTTACCGCTCAAATAATATGATTTTCTACCTTGTCTAAGTTAGTATACTTCGATATTTGTAATGTTCAGGGCCAATGGGTTGGTGTAGTGGCTAGAATACTGGCCTCTGATCCCGAGTGATCAAATCCCAGAGTAGAGGGTACTTTTTACTGGAGTGCCTACCCCTTCTTCAGTGCTGAATGGAGAGAACTTCAAGTGCAGTACTCCATCCGTCAAATGAAGCGTCAGTTTGACGCCCCATCTGACGATAAGATTCACCGGAACATATCGTTAAGAGAAGGCAAATGCTCACTCAAGGTTTCTCTCCAACCATCCTTCATTCCCCACGTAAATCCTTTCCTTACCAATATTAACAGCATTCATGGATGATGCAAATAACATGAGAAGTCGATTGCTTCCCGAAACATCCAACCAACCAACGCAATACGGGAATCTAGTTTGTCGTGCCTTTGGCAAGACAGTTCAGCACGTTAGTTCGGCAAGTTCTTTAGAAGACTTGGTCAAGTGCCTTTCGGAGGAGAGAATCCATGAATATTTTGAACTGTTTCGGTTATGCTCAGTTCCCCTATCTCAGCACTCTTCCTGAACAAATATAATTCTTTCCTGTCCCTCTGACAATCTCCAAAATCTTCCACTCCCCTTTCGCACTCTATTCCCTTCCCCGCTACCTGATCTTCCTCAGCTGGCGTCGCGAGCAGAATTCCCCACCCCACCCCCGTCCCTAATTACTCGAAGTGCTTATATTAGGTGCGAGGAATGAGGAAAAGCTTTCGGGGGTGGAGGAGCAAGAGGAAGAAGAGAACGAGGATGGAAAAAATCCCCACCCCTCCACGGAATAAAAGGGTTAAATAGAATCCATAAGGGTGTGAGGAATTGCGAGTGGGGCTCTTAGCTGGGGAATGCTGCTGCATCATGTGTACGGGGAGCTGGGGGAATTATTTATTTTCTAAAGGATGCGGGGAAGTGGGGAAGAAAAGGGTTTGGGGCAGGTAGGAAAGAGGGGATTTAAAATTGGAGGAATCCATCACGCCTGCCTGTTCCGCTTCCTCCTCAGCCATCACACCTTTCCGCCGAGCTTATCACCTTTTTTCCCCTTCCCCCACGTGTACACATTCTTCAAATTAAAACACTTCGGGTGCAATTCAACATCCTTCGTGGACATCCTCCGTGGCACAAGGGTGCGATATACATCCAGGGCCTTTCAGAAGGAATCTGCGTAACTACTTGAGGTGATATGTGACTTCGGGTATTTTTTTTCTCATTTACATGGGGTCACTGGTCCTCATTTACGGAGCTATGGCTACGCAAAACATCATTTCTCAGTATATTTAGCAGTTTCCATGAAAACGTCGAACATCGGTGATCTTTACAGATCTAAAACATGTTTCAGGGTTGCCTAAGAAAGGTATCGTTCTTCCAATATTTGCTACATTTCGTTCTTTCATTAAATCGGTATAGGTCACCGTTAATCGGCGTATTCATGGAAACTGAGGATATATGTTGTATGAAATGTTTGCTTTGCCATTGCTCCGTAAGGAAGGTGTTGTTAACTCATATCCATTGTACTAAAAATGCTTGAAATTAAATCCCCTAACACCACCAGAAATTACGATAATTTCTCTTGTAGCACCCTGTATATTCGTTTGCCAACGAAGCATTGGATAACAAGTTTGGCTTAATCACTGTTTTTCATTCGTAAACCAACCATTTTACGATTTAAAATTTGTTCCGTTAATCTAAATGCAAACAAAATGCGCTAAAAGTCAGCTTTTTTTGGACTTCATTACCTCCGTTGGGGAAGCTGTAAAAATATCCGGCTAACAAAATTCATGGACGCGTACAGCTATAACATATCATAAATATTTGGAGTTAAAGATTTTACTGGTACTGGCGATATATGATAGTTGAAAACTAGCTCGAGATTAAATAAAACTGGTATCATGACCGGTCCTCTATCAAAACTATAGATATATAGTGAACATCAAAGTTTTGCAGAAATTCGTCCGTGACATTTTGGAAAAATGACTTACGCAAGAAAACGAGGGAGGATTAATTTTTTAAATGGTCACATTCAGCTTTCGATACATTTAAGTATGCCAGAGCAAAGGCAATAGATTTTTTTAAAATAAGCATGCAACTACAATTGTATGGTTTGTCGTGGAATGACCCTCAGTTATATTTCGCCTAATGACAGCCTGTAACCGGTACAGTTAGATCCAACTCTTTTGCCACTTTCGTGCCTTGCCCCTTGTGACTTAGTTTTTTTTTATTGTCGAAAATGAGTGAAAAACTCTGTAAACCTCATTAATGTGATTTTTTTCTAAGACGGATAGAATCTTTTACAGGATAAAGAGGTCACTGAATGACATTTTATGTTTTTTCACATTATATATTGATCTTTTGAGATAAGATAAGATAATATTTTTATTACTGTTGGTTACATTCGATAGCATAGATATCGTCAATTAAGACTCGTCAATATTTGTACTTACATTAGGCCCAAATTGTTATCACAGGAGATAATATTTGGACAGTACCTGTAGGTTCGCGGTGAGTTCCTTTCAGCTTGATCGAATCTATTTACGATGTAATTGCACATTTTTCGTATTACTGATGATTTTGAACTGTCTGATTTGACATACTCAAAACGTTTAAGACCTTGATCATAAATTCAATACCAAAGATAATGTGCTTTTCAACTAATTGGAATTTCCTTATTACTCAACGCGCGATCAGTTACCAGCCAGTAGAGATAATCAGGAGAGTAACACCAACCATATAAATTGCTGCACCCACCATTTTTATTTTTTTCAAATATCCTGTTTGATTATTTCGGTTTTCCTTAATGTTGGAAAAACAACGTTAGCTATTTAAATAGTGTTTTACGGAGAAAGAGCTGACCAAAATGGCCTCTATCTAAGTCCGATGGAGTAGCGACGCAAATAATGGTTTCTAAATTGCTTAGCAGTAATACGAAATCAGTTTATTTTTTTCTCAATGATAATCAAAGAAGTTAAGCAAACAGAAGATTAAATTAGGTCTTCAAAGTCTCGTAAAAGCTAAACTGATCAAGAAAAGTGCCACCACGACAGTGCAAAGAAGAGTAGCAATTTTTCTTAAAAACCCACCTCAGGCAGTAATGTTTTCTCGGTTATTTTAGCTCATGAATTTGATTAGTTAATGCCGGAATGATTACCCCTAATGCACTAGGGAAGCAATTTCCTCATCATTTTCGTCTTTTTGATGGCAAGCGATACCAATCCACGCTCCTAAGTCAATTGCTTTTTTTCTCTCCCTCTCTCCGCGGTGCGAGCAATATAACAACCGAAACATTTCTCCCTCCATCCCTTTTTCTGTCTGCCCTCTCCAATTTTTTTAAACCTAGCTCGCAATCCCATTTTTAATAGCATGCAACACACTCCAATTACTTGATGCCCCGTCATCTTACACCCAACTCTTCGAATGAAACCGACCACTTTTGCTAATTACGGAATTCGTTCATAGAGAGCGCGCATCAAAGCGCCTCACGCCCTCTTGTGTGGGGAGGGAAAGGCGTGGGGGAAGAGGGGGACGATAGAGGGGGAGGGAGGGGGTGTGTTAGTGCAACAATACCCCCCTCCCCCCCTAGAGACAGTATAATTGATATTTTTAGCTTGGCGTTGTACTGCTCTAACAAGGGGTGAAATAAGGCGGTTTATATTACGCTAATGACTTCATGCAGCTGCCACCTTGCGAGTTACTACTCGGAGGGACCTCTTGCGGTAGATTCGTGGGGAGAGGGGCGGGGAGAGAGATGGATGCCATTTGGCGATTAGTGGCACGAAAGAGTGGGAATAATCTTTTAGAACAAAAAATTGGCTCGGCAGCATTTCCTCGTTCTATTCACATTAGGCAGAGACTGGAGGATTTGTTTTGCCACGCGGCAAGGCAGATATTTATTACCATTCTTCAGAAAGAAGGACTAATCCACTTCGGGTAAATTTTAGTGGGTTTTCAGGATGAAAATGACCTAGTTCTCGCAATAAGATAAATTACTCGAGAACGGCCTGGAAATATTTCTTTTGGTTTGCACTTTAAAGAAATAGTAATCAAATTACCTAATGCAATAACCATAGCCTCACCCCTTTTAACAATAAATTGTTATGTGAATTAATGAGCAGATAATTTAAAAAACTGATAAAATGGCGGAAAAAATCTTTAATTTTTGTTTCCTTGGGATAATGGGGCACAAAAAACAGATAAGTGAGAATATAATAGAAACATTCAATGCTTTTAAACCTTGGAAATAAATGTAAAAAAGTAGGTGGCAATTTTTGTCAAATTTACTCCGCTGAATCAAGTTTTTAATTAACCAAAGGGCTAAAATTATCTTCCAAGAATATTTTCTTTCAATACCAAATACACATATACGCCGTTGTCAGAAAATTGGCTTGGAAGGATTTCAGCTGATGGCATTCTCGTTAATTCTCCACTCAATAGTACATGAATAGTTTTCAAGCCGGACGTGGCTAATCAAGACTCCGATGCAAAAAATTATGCACTACAGCAACAGAAACTTATCCTAATTTCCTAACATTTGTGATTGATGTTCCCAGTTATCTCGAATTTGAGGTTAAAAATCATTTTTGAGGTTTTTAGTAAATCTTACAATTAGACTTTCGGAGAAGAAAAAGGGAGGTTACCGTTAAGATGGCAGAGGAAAAAAAGAATTTTCATGTAACATCATCATATGGGTAAAACCTGGAAATATCATCTGACATTCGTGAGGGAAAGAGTGACCTAGTTCTATCACATGCAACTTGAGAACACGCATGAACTACCGTATAACTGCAAAAAGATTATAATTCATTCTTTTCCCATCCAATAGCTCTACCCTTACTCTTATTTTTAAACACAATCTGCCTGAATATTCAATTACTCACCTACTACATATCCCAGTGTGGTTTTTCATTCATTCTGAGATAGCAATTAATACCAGAACGCCACTTCTTTTCCAGAAGGAAAAAAAATTAATATTAAATATCGTAAACATGAATGAAATTTAGAATTGAAAGCGTTAATAGTGATAATTTATTTTCTCGCTCCATCAACTTTATTTTATATTTCATTCCTACAGCCTGTTTCTTTTGATATTCCGCTTATATAATAATAAGTTATCACTTTGAGTATTCACATTATTACGGGTGGCTGAGTAATTTACTTTCCGGCCCATACTTAAAAAAAAATAAATTTAGCAAAGTGTGAAGTTCATAATCTTAGAGTGCTTCCTCTGGTTTAATCCGAGCGTGCGTAACAAACTTTCTTGAGGACGTTTTAAACCTCACAGCATCACCAACTCCGAAGTCTTCTTCCATCCTGAGATCTGTGGACGTCAATCACAGCTGGGGACAAAGCCTGTCCGCTGCGTTTAGCCGAGGAATCTTGTCGTAAATATTCTCGCGAAACCGTTTCTTGGCAACGCTCTCGGAAGAATAAGTAAGCGTCATTGCGGCTATTAAAAGTTCTGGGAAACCACTCCGGAGTCTTCGCCCGTAAATTCGTCTCTCGGTGCCCAACTGTGAGAGCGAGCGAGCGAGAGGGTGACGGAGACAATGGCGTGGCGGTTATGGCGTGTCCAAAACCACAACCACCACGCCACGCCGTTCCCGTCAGCATGCCCTTCGTCATCCTCCTCCACTAACATCCTTCTACTCAACGCGTCTCGTCTTCCTCTCCGTCTTCTCTCTTTTAAAGTCATCCTCATTCATTTCGCTTGTTCCCCCCCAAAATAGAAGGAGGGAGACAACTTCAGCACGCTCTTCGGGTTTTCCGAGTTCTTTTGTCGCTCGGGAGATTCGCATCTTATTC